>PVIR01003858.1:0-84287 GCA_004026965.1 Petromus typicus | reverse complement strand
TCACGGCCCACCCATGCTTGCCATTCGCCCTCCACAGCTGCTGGGTTTCTGTCTCTCGTTAATCTGAGAGAAGTGAATGTCCAAGGGCTTCCTCCCCAGGACGCAGACACCTATGAGGAAAAGACAGAGGGCCTGGATGAGGGAAGAGAGTGGGGGGTGGAGGAGGCCAGGCCCAGTCAGAGCCAGATGACTGGTCCCGAGTCCACACCAGAGCTTGAGCTGAAGTGTGAAAGCCCCACCTGAAGGGGGCAGTGTTGTGCAGCTCCAGCCAGATGTTGCCATGAACATACGGGCTCAGATGTGTCTACAGCAGCCAAGAAAATTGGATAGCTAGATTTATTTATTGTGGTTGAACTCACCCAACCAAAAACTGTGCCAATGGCTAAGTACACAGGGCTCTGGAAGCAGACTGCCTGAGTTCACATCCCGTCACCTCCACATTTCAGCAATGTGACTTGGAAAAGTTATCTCAGTCTTGCTAGACCTCAGTTTACTTGTCTATCATATGGGCATAATAACAACGTCTACCTGTCATGGTTGTTAACTGTGCTAATAAGAATAAAAAGCAGGCACCCTGCCACTCATTCAATCTGAGGTCTAACCTCCTCTTTGGTGGCTTTTTCCCCTTTGGAAATTTGAAGTCTTCTCCATTCAGCCAGGGTTTAGGAAAGAGAGCAAATGGAAAGTCCCTATAGGCTAGGCTTGGGCCTGGCTCATTCCATTGGCCAGAACTTGGTCACAAGGGACCCTGGGAAATGTAGTTTTATGCTATGTCCATGAGGTATAGGAAGTGGATTTTGGTGATGCGTGGGAATCTCTGTCATATCCTTGATTCTCTTTCCTATCTCCCAGGCCAGAGGAGCTTTATGTATTAGGACATCAGGAAGGGAAGGAAGAGGAGAGGCCGCTCTGATCTCCAAATATATAAATATATCATGTGCAATGACTACTGTTACTTTTGAACTTCAAAGCCCTGACTCTTGAGATTCCAAAGTCCTGTTCTTGTGGCCTGGCAGCAGGAATATACAGGGTGGGGAAGGGCGGAGCTGGGAGGGTGTGGGACCCTCAGCCTGTACCTCTGAACTTAGCTCCAGAGCTAACCACCCTAGTTTCTTTCTCTTTTTGAAGTTAGCATGATTCACTACACACTGGAGCCTGAAATTTACCTGTTTCAAGCTCCTTACCAGCTCCCTAGAGGTCCCTATCTTGTGCCGACAAAGGCCCTGTCCATCCCCACGGAGAGTACCAAAGCCAGTGTCTGTGGAGTGCGGAGAGCTGGGCCAGGTGGGGGCAGACATGGTTTCCCTGGACTCGGGCTTTCCCTGGCCACTCCCTGGCCCTTTCCCAGTGGAAATGTTTTCTTCTTGCGAGAGCAGTCAGACACGAGGCAGAATTGGGGGAAATCTGGGCACTTACGGTCACCCTTTATACCTTTGGCTGTGAGCAGCCTATTTATCCCGACCTTGTTATTTGTGCTGAGCAGGGTGGAAGAGCCCCCATCCCCATCGGCTTTGGCTGAGCAGCCCCACAGGACCCAGGTGGCCTTTGCCCCCTTGTTTCCCAGAGAGCACCTATTCCTGTGTCCCTCAGGATCTGGCCAGTGAGCCAAGGCCACATGTGCTGGGTTCTTACTCTTCCAGGGGCATCTGTGACGCTTCCACTCTGTGCCAGCCTCCACGCTCCCTGGTCCATGGGGCCAGACTGGTTTCAAAAATCCTCCAGAGAGTGGGATGTGCAGAAGATATTTAGCCCGCACCCCGTTCTCATATGAAACTCAGCCCCACGAGTCTCTGTGTGTCGTCCCCCGTGAAGGTGGACACCTGCGAGGGAGGAGCTCTTCTGGTAATGAACAGCTCTGCTGATGCTGGGCTGTGGCTGAGGACAAGGCAAAGCCATCGGGTTAAACTCTCCGCTCTCGGGCCGACAGGTCACGGCCTGTGTGGCGCCTGGGAGACTCAGCCCCTTGCTGCTCTGAGTGGCCCCAAGTCCTGCAGGAAGCAGCCGCCCAGCCTGATGGAATCTAATTAGTGGCCGCTCTCTGCTGTGCGGCCAGGAGACAGCTGGCCTTGCGTTTGTTTGGATTTCATTCTACTCCAGAAGATTTTGTTTTCCTTCCAAGGAGAGGCAGAGAGACCAGCGAGGACCAAGTCAAACATGAGAGACTCTGGCTTGGGGAACATATTCTTACAGACTTTCATTTGTTTGTTTGTTTTGGTACTAGGGATTGCACTGAGCTACAACCTTGGCCTTTAAAAATATTTTATTTTCAGACGGTCTTGCCAAATCACCAAATTGCCCAGTTTGGACTTGCAACCCTCCTGCCTCAGCCTTCCAGAGTCCCGGGGTGACAGCTGTGTGCAACCATGCCAGCTCACAGGTGTGGCTTTACAAGGTCCTGAGGGGCTAGATGGCTGGGCAGAGCCAGTTCTGGATGAAGTTTCTACACTGCAAGGATGCTGGGCTTGCTTCTCCCTGACCTCCCAAGCCTCAGTTTCCCCAGCTCTTCAGTGGGGCTTTCTGGCCTAGTGGGAAGAGACAGACAGATAACCCTAGGGATGACGTCTGCGTAGTGGCCTGGAGACAGTTGGCCTTGGGTTTCTGGAAAACTGGTGTTGGGAAAACTGACATTGGCTCTTCATCATGGCGAGTACGTTTGTGCCCCTGTGAAAGGGAGGAGATGGCCTCATCATCATCACCCTGCAGGGCAGGAGCTGGGCTCTGGCCTCGCTGAGCGGTTGGAGCCTCAGTTTCTCATACGAAAGGCAGCACAGGTGCTAATCCCAGCTCTGGCCTCCAGCACCGTGTGGCTGTGAGGAAGTGCTCCGCCCGGCGTCCGGGCTCCCCTGGTGTCCGCGAGTCTCTCCCTCTAGCCCGGGCCTCTGCAGCCTGAGTCGTCCCTGCCGGCCGGTCCTGTCCTCCAGCCTCTGCTTCCCCTGGGCTTCCTCGTGGGAACATGAGGGACCGTCCTGCCCCCGCCCGTCTCCACCCACCGGTGCCCACCTTTGCTCGGGCTCCACTCAGCCTGGAGGCTGGCACAGAGTAGGAGCTTCACAGATGCCCCTGGGGGAGAAAGACCAGCAAGGGAGAGAACCTCTGGCTTCGGTCACCGCCCCTCGGCTCAGTACCCAGGACCCAGCGCCTGCTGTTGGAGGCGGGAAGCCGTGTGCCCCACTTTGCTGTGCTCCCAGGGACGATTCTGAAGCCCCGCCTTCCCCAGGCTGAGCTCCTCCCCCAGACCTCGGCAGGGCACGGTTCCGCTGGGTCCGTCTGTCCCTCTCACTGGGCACAAACGCACTTGCTCCAGAGTTCCTCACTAGCCTGTGTCCATTACAGAGTGCTGGGCTTCACCGTCCGTTCTGTTTCGTGCATGCCGTGAGCCTTGGCCATATCCCCCCGTCCTCCATACTCCCCATCTGTTTCTGTGTCCTCTTTCTGCATTCTGTATATGCGAGCAAGCGCGTGACACTTGTCTTTCTGAGCCCGCTTATTGCCTGACGTGATGTCTTCTACCCCGATTATCTGCGAATGACATGATCTCGTTCTTCACTGTGGCCGAGGCACTCCATCTGTGTGTTCACTGTGCTTCTCCACGTCCATTCGCCTGCTGATGGGCACCTCGGCCGACTCCGCTGTGCGTGTGATGGTGACTCAGTCCCCTTGCTGGTACATGTGAAGCGTTCTTGCCCAGGCACCGGGTCCACACTGGCGTTTCTGTTTGGGCCTCCTGGGCTGGTCTGTGCCCTCACCGTGCAGGCGCTGGTGTCTGCCTGGGACTCCGACCGGGGCGTGCCCCACGCAGGGCCCTCCTCTGCTTTACTGCCTCTTTTATGGTGCCTTGTTTGCCTTGTCACCTTTGCCCTTCCATCCTGTCCCACAGTGCAGGCCCGCCCTGTGCTGTGGGGCTCTCTCCCTTCTGCATGGCCACTGGCCTGAGAGGAGCCTCAGCTACCACTTCCCCACTCAGCCAGGTCTCTCCCCACAGCGCAGCTTTCTGAGACTCTCAGTGGCTTCCCCAGCCCCGCAGACCTCCGGGTATACCTTCCCCATCCACACTCGGCCCTTCTCCCAGCAGCCCTGTGCTGTGTCCGGACTTCCTGCTCCCTGCTGCAGGCCTGGGCTCCCCAGCTCCCAGGGACACCACCCAGCAGGGACCCCCGGGCCTCCCCCGTGCTGCGATGTCTCCACATTCTGGAGAGCCTGGTCAAAGGCGGTCTGCTTTCACCCAGTGTAACTTCTTTGCTCAGAAGTCACGCTCCACCGGGCTGAGTGAAGTGAGCGTGACGTGTTCGCTGTCTCCCGGTCAGCCCGCCTCCTCTCCTGGAGGAAGCTGGTCTGCCGGGGCCGGGTCTGCCCGGGGCAGTCACACTGCCCCACGTCGCATGGTTGTCCTGCCCTCCATGAGGACTGGTCTACAAGTGGCGGGGGGTGTTGAGTGAGCTGCTGCTGCTGCAGCCCGGGTCATGGCAGCCACCTTAGGGGCAGAAGGATAAAAACAGAGACCAGCCTGCGGGCCACACCCAGGACAGTGAGCAGCGGGGTCTTGGGGTAAAGGTGCTGAGTCCGTCAGTCCTGGAGATGAGAGATCTGTCTTTCCCAGGCTTCTCCTGTCCCCATTGTGACAACCCTATTATGATATATAACCACAATATAAATAATAAATGCCCTGCCGTCGGTCATATTTGCATATATTTGTAGGTTTATGTAACTTGTGTCTGTATAATTATTTTACTCATTTCAGCACTTTATAAATATTAGGCACTTTAATATTAAAATGAATTAAGCCTCACAAACCCCAGAGTAAGTGCTATTATTATTTCCATTTTACTTGGGGAAACTGAGGTCCAGAGAGGTTAGGTAACTCGGTCAAGGTCACAGAGCAAGTACATGGTAGAAACGAAGTGCAAACACAGGCTGCAGCGTCTGTGCTGTCAGCCCCAATGGCGCTGTCTCTGGTCTGTCTGAAGGTCAGCTTCCAGACAGTGCGTGTGGTCGGTCTGCAGGCTGCCTCATGCCACGGATTTTTGGTCAGCTCCCCCTTTGTCATGAGAGTGTAGGGGCCCGGAGGATGTAGCCTTGGCAGTACAGACGGGGGAATGTGGGGAGATGGCCGCAGGCAGGGTGCGGGTCCTGGAGCCTCCGGGAGCCCAGTGGCCGAGGCAGCAGCCGGTGGTGCTGGGCGCTGACCCATGCAGGGCGCACAGCAGAGCTCTGAGCTGGGCTGGACGCAGCCCGCAGATCCTGGCTGAGTTTGTCACGTCGGTGAGGAGCGCTGGAGCTGTGTGGAGACCTGGAGGGGCGGAGTTACAAGCACCCACGGGGGCAGCCCCCACCTGTCTGTCTGGGGAGACACGTGCACCAGACAGAGCGCCCTCTAGCTTCGGGCCAGTCTTGGGGCCGTGGTCCTGGGGAGCTGTCCAGATATCAGTGCTGAAACCGAGTCCTGAGGGAGAGAAGGAAGATGGACAGGGAGCAAAGGGCAGGGTGGGGACTTGGCCCCGGAAGCCCAGGTCAGCTTCTGCATCACAGTTCCATCTTCCAGAGGTGACTGGTGCTGTCACCAGGGGCAATCGATTGTGATTGGATCGGGTTACGACTAGGGTAGGCAGTGAGTGTGGAGAATGTATTGGGCTAAAGGTGTGTAATGGGAAAAGCACAATGATATGGCTGTGCAAGCTGGGGGATATTTTTGTGGTTGTTTTTTGTTAGGAGAAATAAAATATATTGGATCAATGGAATTAGACAGATATCTTGGGCAGCAAGATACTTGGAGACTCTGGCATGATAAAAGGGAGAAAACTGCAGTTTTGACGTTCTTTTGGTCACAAGAGAGACGAAGGAGCACGGGCGTGCAGAGGAGAGAGGAATAAGTCATTTTGGGCGGGAAGGATGGGTGATGGATAAGGAGACGCATTTGGGCATGGTCAGAACAAGGGCAAACAAATGCAGTGTTGATGGATGTGTTTATTATGCTCTATTCATCAGCACAGCCGATTGGACGACAGTCTGCACTTGCGAAGGCAGCACCTCCCCCGGTCTCTGGGGCTGACTTGAGGCCTTAGAAGTTGTGGCCTGCTGAGCGTTGGCTTCTCTCCCCACCTCTGGCTGCTGCCTGTCATGATAAGTGACAGTGTTGATCAAGGAAGGTCCTCATTTTGGGAGAGGTGAGAGCCTAAGACATCCACAGGACAAAGACAGAAGGTAGCCAAGCCATCCGGCTGGTCCTTTGGGTGGCTCCCAGTGCCATCTGTTCTCGGCCACAGCAGCCAGGGAACCACTGTAGGATGAAAAGGGGCTCTGGAGAAAAGACTAGGGAAGTCCGGGAGAATGTCTTGGAAGGCAGACTGAGTTGTGGAGAGGCGGTGGCTTTGGTCAGTGTGCAGAGATGCTTACAGCAGCAGAGACTCACTGCTGTGTCCAGGGACGGGAGGGTTTCTGGGTCTCAACTGTCAGAGTGGCCTTGCGGGCTCGTCAGGCCTGGGACCAGGGAGGGTACAATGGGCTCCATGCTGTGGCTCGACCTGGCCCCAGCCCTTGCTCGTGCACCTGTGGGCTGACGGGCGCTAGAATTTTAGAGGAGTCCGGACCTGTTCTCTCTGCATCTGACAGGGTGTAAAAGTTTCCAGCCTGTCTCAGCCTGGCCTGGCCAGCAATCACCTGCTTCCATGGGGTCCCTTGTGCCTTGTGGCAAACGCGTCTGCTCCCGGCCACTCAGCCAGAGCTGCCTCGGCGCTGCCTGGCTGGCCCTGCCTGGACACGCCTGCTGCGCCTTGCTCTTCCCCCTCACCAGCGGGAGAGTTGCAGCCTTCTGGGACTTAATTACAGCTTCCCTGAGGGCCTTTCAGCCCATCACAGGGCCCCTGCGGGCTGCCGGCTAGGAGGGTGACAGGAGCACGCGGTGACGGGCAGCAGCTTCCCGGCATGGTGCTGTACCCAGCGGCTGGCCCACGCTCCCTCGGCTGCTCTGCCTTTTTCTGAGCAAAACATGTCTCATCCCCGTTTTGCGAGATCAGACAGTACACAGGGAGCACACTTGCAGCAGAGAAGGTGGTGAAAGAGCCGGCTGTGGAGACGGGCAGCAGGCGGGACGCAGGGCAGTCCCGGCGGTGGAGCCCACTCTGGGGGCGCCTGGGGCTCTTCCCGTCATTCAGTAGCGCCGCGTACTTCTGCTCGCTTTAATTAAGTCAGCCCGCTGTGCCAACAGCTCTCGTTCAGGTGAGGATCTTTTTGGCCTCAAGCAGCCATGCTAGAGTCCAGAAAGTCTCTCAGGCAGCGGTCAGCACATACACAGACGGCTCCCGTGGACTAATCCTCGGCCACCACTAATGGGCCGTGCGCCGCTGAGTCTGTGTTTGGGGGCCTGGAAGGGAGGCGTGACGTTCCGGGTTTGGGATCACTTAAGGTGCCATCGCCACTGCCTCAAAGCACGGTGGCTGCAGGAAGAGAGGCAGGGGAGGGCCGTCCGTGTGCCTACATGGAGGGCACTGGCCGAGCCAGTCTGCCTGGGCGCCAGCCTCCCTCAGCCTGCCACTCGCCATGGGATGGGTGGCCTCTCACTGGAAGAGGCAGGCGAAAGCTCTCCCTCTGCATCTTTTGCTCCCAAGAAATGAACCTTGACAGGTCTAGGTTTTTCAAAATACTGCAGGAAATAAGACAGTGTGGACCCACCACTGCACCCCCGGGGCGTAATGATGAGCCGCTGGGCCGCCGGTTAGCGGAGCGTGCCTCCTCTCTGGAGCCCCCACCTCCCCATCGCTGCATCGGGCGGTGGGGGAGGGGAACAGGACCCAGGCCGAGCCAGCGGCCCCCTCTTCTGGCTGCTGTGGTGGGTGAGGTAGCTGTGCTCCTGGGCTTACATGCCAGGCAGGGAGGGTGCCAGCCTGTTCCCCTGTGGGCTGGGCATAGAGGGTGGTAGGAGATGGAGTCAGAGAGGAAGGCGGTGGGCAGCCCTGGGGGCCATCGGAGGAGATCAGAGTTACTCCGGCAGCAGTGGGAGGCCGTCCCCCGCGGGCACCCCGCACCCTGACTCACTGCTCCTCACTGACTCACCTCAAAGAGCAACAGGCTGCTGGAGAGTGGGAGACTCGGCAGCGCAGGCCCAGTGACACATGCCCAGTGACACACGCCCAGTGACACACGCGAGCTGCTCCACCCTCTGCCCGTCTTGACTCTGGCTCCTGGTGACGTGGACAAGTTTGACAGATTGAACTCCTTCATGACTTCTCCATTCATTGTTGGCACCGTGCCCGCCTAGAGCGCTGAGGGAGGGCCTGGAAAGGGTCTTCTGGCACTGAGGGTGAGAGCTACGATCCATTAGGACTGTCTGGTCTGGGTAAAGAAAAAGAAGCGGTGACTCATTCATCTCCGGAGCACTCGTCCTCAGAGGTGCCTTCTGTAGTATCTGATGGATCCGCAGCTCAGAGCCCGGACCAAGAATAAAAATGTCCACGTTACAGAACCCACAGGATGTTCACACTTCCTTGTGGGTCCTCACCACCTCCTCACACCTCTGTTAACACAGGGTGAGTGTGTTGTGTTCGGCTCCCACGGAGACCATGCTCTGGGCTTTCCCTGGGCATCTGTCTGTCCCTTCCTCTGCTCAGAGCCTGTGCTCGGTCAGGAGACCCAGGCGATCAAAGCGTCTCCACTTACTGGCCCGACAGTTGCTGCGGAGACAGACCCGGGATGGGGACTCGCAGAGGTCTTGAGAGGCTTGCTGCAGCCTCAAGAGGAAGGGACTGTGCCTGGGGCTGGAAGGGGGTAGGATGTGGTCCAGGTGAACGGGACTATCGCCTGTGACCTCGAGAGCCAGTCTACACCTCTCTCCACTTGACCTTCGGGGGCATTAGCCTGGTGGCCACAGTGCAGGTATTTGCCACGCATGAACCAGGGGTGTTTTAGTTGTTGTTCCTGATGCCATCTCAGCTTCTAGCTGCTTCTTACCAGCTGAGTGTCAGTATCAAAGCCCAAGGGGAGAAGGTGGAACCGAAAGACTAAAAGGGCCGGATCCCGAGTCCAGCTGAGCCTGAAGTCCAGATCCGCTTTTTCACTTGCATTTTCTGTTTCCTGCAACTAAGAGAGGTCTGATATCAATTTTACATTCAGCAAGGGAAAGAAAAGATGGCTTAATATTCATGGCTTTTAAAAT
Source organism: Petromus typicus (assembly GCA_004026965.1). Classification (NCBI taxonomy): domain Eukaryota; kingdom Metazoa; phylum Chordata; class Mammalia; order Rodentia; family Petromuridae; genus Petromus; species Petromus typicus. The sequence goes on along the minus strand of PVIR01003858.1, from coordinate 75,142 downwards.
TCTGTGAATGGTTCTTCACCGCCTCGAGGAAAAAGCCCAGAGTCTCCCCTGGCACCCTGGACTCTCGGCCCGATTCACTTTTTCTCTTTGGCTTCAGATGAAAGCTTCCCTGTGTGCTCCACGTTCACTGGACTTAGCCGTCCTCAGCAGTGTCCTTCTGTCCTGCCTCTGTGCCGTTGCCTCCTCCATCCCTGGTACCCGGAACATAGCCACGTTGCTGTCATTGTCTAGCTCTGGCTCCTGCCCACCCCGTGCCTTTCCCCCGTGCTCCTTCCCGATTCCCTCCCGCCGTGGCCTGGCCTCTGTCGGCACATTTCAGCATATCACACCCGAGTGCTAGGCCCACCTCCCCTCTGGATCTGAGGGCCCTGGGGTCAGTGTCAGGTTCGTCTTCAGACACTTCCATACATATTCCACACCTTGTGCAGCTCCAGGGAGCACACGCTAAAACAGCATGTCCATTCTCAACTCAGCAGCCGTTGACCCCCGGCAAACGAAAGCTAAATGAGATGGACCTTTACTAAGGCTCGGATTGTCCAGCTGCTCGGAAACGAAGCACAAAGCAAACTGATCCCTTCTGCATGACTTTTGCCCTTGCTGTGTAAGTGTGGATTCTTTTCATCTGAGTCTTTACTCATGATGACTCCTTCCCATTACTGAGGTTTTAGCTCAAATATCACCTCATAGAAAGCTTTCCTGGATACTCCTAACTAATGAGCCTCTTTCTAGACATTTTTCTTGCATTGCAGACTTTTTCTTTTTCATTAATAATGATCAGTGCTTAAGCAGCACTAATAATAACATGCCACATCCTTTTCTGAGCATGTACAGATGCGAAACAACCCTGCAAGGAGGTGTCCCGTCTTCCCTGTGAGGGCCAGGCGGCCGAGCTCAGCGCGGGGGTTCTAGAGCCCACAGTGTTTTTGTGGAGCCCCCTTCAGGGAAGGGAGAAGGGTGGGCGGGGTGCAGCAGGGGAGGTGGAGAGCAGGGCGGTGGTCTCCTGGGAGGTGGGTCTCCGGAGGTCCAAAGAGTAGTTTATACAGTAGGTCTGGTCCCACCACCAGGTGACAGCGGGCCTTGCTCCCCTGGGTGAAGTGGCTGCAGGCCAGCCAAGGACATTTTCTGCAGAGGGGGACAGTGTGAACCTCCATGGTGGGGTCATGTGCGAAGATCTCCGGTCGTGTCCCATGTTCCCCACCTCGCAGGCAGCGGAGCCAGAGTTTAAATCCAGGCTTTGAGGCTCCAGAGTCTGCACCTTCGATCACTCTCCTGGGGCTGCTGCCTGACACGGGCCCTTCTTTTGTTTGGTACTGAGGACTGAGCCAGGGCCTTGTGCTAGGCTACATCCTGGACCCTTTTTCTTTTTAAAACTTTGAGCCGTGGTCTTCCCGAGTCACCTAGGCTGGGCTTGAACTTGACCTTCTGCTGCCTGGGCCTCTCAGAGAGCCAGATTCCAGGTATAAGCCACCTCGCCGGCTCCTGCTCCTTTCAAAGCTTGTTTATTTCAACCTCCCCAAAGATGGAGTCGTTCATAGTCTTTGCCAGCGCTCTGCAGATGGCGGGTGCTGGGGAAGCACTGGGAAGTGAATGAGGGCGGAGGACTGGGGGCCGGCCGGAGCCTGAGAGTCAGCAAACCCACGCCCGCGCCCTGCCTGCCCGGAGCCCTGCCCTGAGAGCCCACTCTATTTACGACCTCACAAAGCCTTATGCTGCTCTTCACGGATTTCTTTGCTTTCAAATATTTCTTTTATAGCTTAAATGGAATCAGGCAAACTTGCCCTAAATCACCAGAGTTATCTTGGTGAGGTTTCAAGACTTTCCTGGTGTGTGTGTGTGTGTGTGTGTGTGTGTGTGTGTGTGTGCGCGCGCGTACATATGCACTTGTGCAAGCCCACACGTGCCCTGCGAGGAGGCCTCTACTTCTTCTGCCTCCAACACCTCCCAGCCCTCAGCTCGGGCTCAGCTCCAGCTCCGATCGATACCCGCTTAGTGGCAGCCTCATTGTGTCTGCAGTCTCAAGGCCCATTTGCCCCTGTCTTGGTTGCAGGGGGCTCTTGTCAAAGCCCATTCGGGATCGTGGCCTTCAACGATCACACGAGTAATACGGGGGCAGTAATCACAGCTCGCCGTAGTGCAGGCGGGAGATAGCTGCCCGCCTCCCGTCCAGCGCCTCTGCAGACACTTGGCGTCGCCGTGTCAGGGTGGGTGTAGCCAGGGTGACCCTTAAAATATTAAGTGGCTGCTAGGGTGCAGAATGACAGATGAGCCCGGTTGTATCCTTTCCCTCTTCGCTAATATACGAGCATTATTATTTAATCAGAGTAGCTAGAAGGACCTGCAACCTGCACATGGGGCTCTTTGTGCAAGATGCGCTCAGAGCTCTCCTGAAAGGACTCTGGGAGGCATTACCCTCCCGGCCTCAGGAAGCTGGGCCTCGAGAGAGGGCCATTTTCCCATTCTTCATGACACTCAAAAGCTACAGAATATTCTACCCGCTGATGGGCCAAGTTCACATAATGATTCTCCTCCTGCCAGGCCATTCATACCGCTTCTGGTCGTTTTGCTGGTATAAATAATGCAGCCCTGACAGCCTTTATATCATTAAAAATTCCTTGAAGAATTCATTTTGGACAACTATATAATATTTCATATTGTCAACAAAGACATGTGTACGGGGATACTAATTGCATCATTACTTATAATAGCAAAACTGGAATGTAATTAAGTGACACATAAAAATGCTTCTCAGATATTAAATGAAAGCAACAGGGTGCGAAGCCGCGCCGTCAGCACGATCCTGCTTCCTGAGGGGAGCTTTCGTGTGCATCACGGGCACCCGGTTTTACCAGTGGTTACTGCCGGTGGGTGGCTTTATATGGAAAATTGTTTTGCTTTTTTAAAAACATGTTTCAATATTTTAAATGAAATAATGATGAGCCTTAATAATGAGCCTGCTTTACTCTTACATTTTAAAAATGTGGGAAATTTTTAAATAATGAAGCTCCACCTGTGAGTTTGTCTCATTGCTCCTGCCAAACAGCAGGAAACTGTTGTTCGAAGGGACCAGACAATAAATGTCTGGAGCGCACAGAGGGCTTTCCAGGCTGCAGTGTCTGTGCTGTACCTGCTTAGCCCACTCTGGCAGGTGGGATAGCCAGGGACAAGGGGGAACGAATGGAGGCCGTCGTGTTCCAATAAAACTTTATTGACACATTTATGGACCACACTTTTCCAGCCCCTCCTCTAACTTACCCAATCATTGTTTTCCTTTTTTTAAAAAAAGGAACTATTAAAAATGATATAATACAAAAGTCTATTTGTGCAAGTAAATTCAAAATTGTTAGCCAAAAGGCTGTGCGGCACCAATCCAAGCAGCACAGCATTGCTCTTAGTTTGGAATCCTGGGCCTCCCCACCTCAATCTTAGCCCTCCCCTGAAAATGAACTTCCTTCCTGACTTCTGCATCTGACATTCCTTTCTGTTTCTTCATAATTCTGCCACAAGTGTGTATCTCTGAGCAGACTATGTAGTTCCATTTACTTTTGAACTTTGGATAACTGGAAAGTACCTGTGATATCCTGCAACTGGTGTACCTGGTGGGTACATCCTGCAGCTGGTGCACCTTTATGGCAGTGGGGACCAAGCTGAGGCCTTTCCCACACACTACTGAGACATATGCTAGCACCACCCTCACTGCTAAAGAAAACTTCCGAGATGGAAATTTCAAGTTGTTACCTTGCCAGGCTGGGCTCAAATTTAGGATTCTCCTGCCTTTGCCTCCCAGAGTGCTGGGTAGGCATGCACCACCCAATCTGGATTACATTGTGTCCGGAATTTCCTCTTCTCTTTTCATGGCTGCATAGTATTCCGTGACAGCAGTACACAGCTATGTACTTATTTATCGTATTCTTGTGATCTGCTGGTCATTTTCAGTTTTGCCTCCCCAAATGGTGCCATTCTGAGCATTCTTGACTCTCCACTGTGGTGCAGGAATCTCTTTTCCCTGTGCAGGGGCTGGATTCTGAAGCACAGGGCATGGATGTGCTTGGCTGCCCCAGGCAGAGCTGGAGTGTTCTCCAGACTGAACACTCCCATCCATACCCTCCGCCATGGGACTTGACTTCAGGCCTTGAGGCATGCTGGGAGCTTGGCGGCATGGCTGGTGGGACAGTGGTGGGAGACAAACCTCATGAGGTTTCATGGGGACAGACCAAGCCCAGCCCGGGCCCTCCAGACAATGCAGACAAGATAATCGCTAGTGTGTTCAGCAAGCATTATCGTGTGCCCACTGTATGCCAGGCATACTCCAAGATGGCAGGGAACAGAGTCTCCTCCATACAGCGTCTGCTCTCAGAGACAGAAACACGTTCCAGGGGAAAACGTCATATGGTGCCATCAAATGGTGGTACATGGGCAGAAAGTCAAGCCTAGGACAGGAGCAGAGTGCAGGGAATGGGAAGGTGTGTGCGTGCCGGGGGAGCAGCCCACTGGGGCTTGCTGAGACCTGGCACTGGGCAAAGGTCCAAAGGAGGTGGAGGAACTAGCCTGAGGAGGTCGGGGAAGCAGTCCCAAGCAAAGGCACAGCCGGCACAAAGGCCCTGCGGCAGGAGAGCACACTGCACAGCCAAGCAGGAGACCAGTAACGTTTGGGGTCGAGAGAGGGAGACAGGGCTGAGGCGAGAGAAGGAAGGTGGCCAGACCTACTGCCCACTGGGGCCTGGTTCTGGCTGCCAAGAGGTGCTGAGGGAGTCAGCCAGGCTGGTGGGGGGCAGGGTTGGGCAGCTGCTGGGGAGGAAGCAGGCCGTGTCTTAGGGTACCTTCTAGGGCTCAGGCTGGGCACTGCAGCACCAGGGAGACCGCGGCAGCCCCCACCTGTGTCAAGCCAGGTGCTTAGTGGTGTGTGCACTAGTATGTGTTGGGGCTCCTATGGCAGGGAGACAGGATTCTGAAGCCTGCACTATGGCAGTATGGCTAACAGGTCCCCAGGGTTGCAGGAGGCGGGGCTGAGCCCAGCAGAGTGCCAGCCCCACCACAGCTGGCTCTGCACTCTCTACCTTGGGCTGCTTTCTCTGCCACAGCACTTTAGCCTTGGGACCGGAAGCTCCACGGATCCAAGCAACTGGCTTCAAGCCCCAGGGCAGCCTTCTACCACTGTGGGACCCGAGCAGTCCGTGGGCCGCCTGTGCCCCAGTATCTGGGCTGGGAAGTGGAGATGGTGCAGGACAGACCACACAGAGGTGCGGTGAAGAGCTAAGTCACGCGGTCAGGATGGCGTAGGTCAGGCGGCGAGCGCTTTGTGAATACAGCTGTCCCCTGTGCGGGGTCTGCACCTGCAACGGCAGAACCAAACTGTTCTGGAGACAGTGGCACATGTCCTGAGCACATGCAGACCTCTCTCCCGTCGTGAGTCCCTGGGCAGGACATACAGCGACTATTTACACAGAAGAGATGATTTGCAGTCTCCAGAGGACGTGCGTGGGCTGTGTACGATCCTGTGGCGCTTGCATCGGGGACTTGAGCATCTGCAGACCTGGGAATCCACAGGAGCCTGGAGCCAATCCCTGCAGCCGCAGCAGCTTTTATTAGTTATAGTATTGTCTCAAAGAGAATCGTTTGTTTCTCCTGGATATCACAGTATTTGTCCTTGTCCCAAGTATGGATGAGACCAGCAAAGCGAAGGAGGAGGTGCATTACTGAATCACTCTGTGCTCCTGGCCAAGGGACATAGCTGCCTGAGCCTTGTGTTTTGTGCAGCCTGGGCTGTGGGTCCCTTCTGCTTGTGCGAGCTGAAGGGCCTGGCCGCTGGGCCCTCGTCGTAAAGCAGAGGCAGACGACTACAAGACCGTGAGACCCGCAACAGAATGACGAGACAGGGCGGGGACGGGGTGCACTGACACCACGCGGCTCCCCAGACCATCTGTGAGGTGGGAAATACCATCATCCCCAGCTCGAGTGAGGAGCTGAGGTTCAGACAAGGCCGTGAAAATGATGAGCCAAGGTCGGCAAGGCTGGCGGGTGACGGGGCGGGGCCTGAACCACCCAGCTGGACCCAGCCTGAGCACCCAGAGGTGCTGCAAGTGTCCAAAGGACTGAGCCAGCAGCACGCCAGAAGAGGGCTGCTGAAGACTTCCTCGGGGCGAGACCCCGGCCCGCTGCGGAAGGGTGTGTAGAGGGGCCAGGCAGTCCGATAGTACGTGAATGTTTTTTTTCCTCCAAAAATTCCTGGCTGGAAAGTCTCCTGTGCAGCAACGTCAGGAGGTGGGGCCTTCAGAGGCGTTTTGGCTGAGAGGCTCTGGCCTCACAGCAGAATGAGTGCCTTTGTAAAGAGGGAGACTTAGCCTGCCCTTCTCCTGAGGGTCTCTACTGGGTGCTGCTCCTCTGACCGTAGACTCCTCACCCTGCAACGGTGAGAGGATGCGTTTGTCACGTTCTGTGCGGTGACAGTGGGCAGGACACAGGACTGCAGAGTGCCCGCTGCCCCGGGGAGGAGAGAGCAAGACTGGCACTCACACATCCAGGGCGTTGGCCAGCTGGTTCTGCATGTCGCTAGACTGTCACTGGCCTCAGCTGCCCCCACCGGTTGGAGTGGGACCCGCCCTGCTTTTTGGGCCCCTCATCCTCCAGGAGGGCTGTGGTGATGACAAGGGCCAGCAAGAAGCTGTGCCAGTCGTGCAGTGGGCTGGCACTGCATCCACTCAAGCCCATGGCTGCAGGGGAGAGCATGGCAGAGGCTCCGATGTGGGCGGGGAGAACGGAGGACACAGGGGCTTGAATGGTGGGGCATGGGAGGCTGCTGGTGCCCTGGCAGGGCGCGGACAGATTGTGGCGGTCTCCAGCAGAGGGCCGCGCAGCGACAGCGGGGATGGGGATATGGATGATACCACGTTTGCGCTTGGAAACCAAGGGTCAGGCTGAGCCGGCGTCCGCTACACAGATGCGCAGATGGCCCCAGGGACGCAACTGGCCTCAGCCTTTGCGAAAGGTTAATCGCTCAGATCACACAGTCTGAACTTCTCGAAGTGACACAGCAGCTCACCCACGAGGGCCCTGAGCTGCAGAACTTTCGGTCTCCTCCGGTCACTCGACTGGGGCTGTGCAGGCAGCTGAGGGCAGACAGCCCCGGCCCTGCCCTGCCCCCTGAGCAGCAGCCAAGGACAGAGACTAACCGGTAAGATTAGCCAACGTTTTGGGCTGGGACAGACATCTTCCTGGGGAAGCTGCTCCCGCTGCAAGAGGAAGGCAACTCGTCATGGGCAGCCAGAAGCCATGGAGGCCGATATTGGCTCAGGCAACTCAGTTCAAGATCTAGTCCCTGTACTGGAGGGTCCAAAGGCACCAGCAAAAGCTTCCATCTCCCCCAGCCCTAAGGCAATACTTCTCGGCCCTGTTTAGCGAAGCCCCCAGGACCGGCTCCGATTGGCTTAGGTGGAGTCACCTGCTCATACTTTAGCCACTCGCAAGACGGGCAGCAGCCCCGCCCCTAGAGCGGGAAGGGCGAGAACGGTCCAGGGCCCGGGGGAAGGCGGAGCTGGTGCTGGAGGAGGCGGCCCCCTCCCACCGTGGTCTCTGGAGCTGTCCTGGAGAGGGGACTTAGCCGCGGTTGGGTCTTACCGCTGGGACTGGGGTGAAAGTCAGATTTCAGAAACCGGGAAGCTGCTAGGAAGACGAACCGACGTCCACAGCTCGGGCCCTTTCGGGGTCTCCGGTGGGGCCTTGCGTGGGGATCTGAGGACAGGCGCCAGCCGCGTGAGGATGAGAGAAAAGAACTTGTCGGAGGAGCAGCCAGGCGCCGACGGCCCACACGGAAGCACACGGGTCTTTGGGGACCCTGTCGAGGGGTGCACTTCAGTTTGGGGTTCTGCTGTAGTGCGGCCCCAGGGGTCCCCTTCCCACCCGCGCCCAAGGGCGGCGGAGGCCGAGGCCGCACGCCTGCCACTGCCTGCGCTCCCCTACAGCCACGCACGTTGTGTCCGCGCGGAGCCCGGTGGCGGTCGCGCAGCCCTTCTCGTCTGTAAAGAAGCCTGGGAGACTCGCGAGCATTCCGAGAGAGAAATGTGTCTTTGAGGGAGAAGCTCCTTCCCTTCCTCATCTTCTAGTCACCCTAGTTTGAAAAATCTTTGCTTAATATGCCAGTTTCCAAAGCCGCCTCATGGGTATTTTAATCTAGATTTTATTACTGGTGAGGTGGAATCTATTTTTCGGCATGATTTTGACTTGGCTGGTTCCTTCTTTTGTGAACTGTCTGGAAGCCTAACCTTTTGGGCTTCCTTAAACATAATTTTTTTTTTTTTTGAAACTTGAAACTTGAAACATGAAGCCTTCGGAAGCTGTGATCTCAAAGGCCCCCGTCCAGCTTGCTTATTCCCTTGGATTCTCTGATCTTTAAAAATACCAAAGGAAATGCCATTTATATTGGCAAAAGCTTTGTGGGTGCCTTTCAGATGAGAGAATAAACCCCCGGAGTTGGCGAGTCTGGATATTTTTAGACTCTTCTGCCGGACTGATAAAGCCAGGATCTCTCTGGTCAAGGTGGGGGAGGGGCAGCAAGGAAAAGGCTGGCGGCGCCCTGCACAGACTGAAGGCCGGAGGCAGGGAGACGCCCGCTCTCCCCGCGGGGAGGTCGCGGCAGCATCGGTGCTCGGACAGGTCCGCCCACAGACACTTGTGCTCAGTCTGCAGATCAACTCGAGCAGCGAACCCTACTCTGGGATACTTAGGGACTTAGCAAAATCTTGTCTCATAAAAATAAAAGCTGAGGATACAGCTCAACAAGTGTAACCGTAGGCGTCAGAGAGCTGAGCTGGAGCCCAGGCCCTGCCCGGAGCTGTGCTTCGTGTTCCGGTCTTGTTCCCTCTCTGGCTGACTGTCCCGCCTGCATGTGGAGCAGGGCGGACTCAGTTACGCAGCTGAGCTTCCGAGCGGTGCAAAGGGCGGCGATTGGTGTCCGAGGGCAGCCCTGACCCACGTGCCTCACGGACTCATGTGCCATTTGAAAGAAAACATCTCGGTTTATTGTTGATGATTCAAAATGCAGGTAATTCACCCGGAAATCAGGCCTGCTACTTCCAGCCGGGTGCAGGAGCCCAGCTGTGCCTCCGCGGATGAGGCCGCCAGGGCTGCAGTGGCAGCCTGCGCTGTGGTCCTGTCTGCTGTCTTATGGCCGAAGCAGGGTCAGTTCCTATCTGTTATTGTCCTGATCTTTATTTTAGGAGTAAAGTGAGATTTCTCGTACTCATGTTTCTGTCAGAGCACGTACAAAGGCCCTGAGATTTGCTCATCCGGGGATGGAGAGGAACCTTGTGGAGGAGAGGAGAGCAGGCTGGAGAAGGGAAGGGGGCCGGGTCCGGGAAGGGCCGTGGGGAGCTCGGGTTGTATTTTGAAGGTGCTGGGAGACTCGATGGAGCCTGGAGGCCTTTAAGGAGGGGGATTTGGTTTCCATTTGAGAAAGATCTCTTTGGCTACCAAATGGTGATGAAAACTACTGCGGGAAAGGAAGGAATGTAAGTATAGTGGGGAGAGCCTTGGCAGTGAGGGAACACGCCATTGACATGTGGCATTCGGGCTAAACTGGGGAATCGGGACTGGCATTTGGACAGATGGACCCTGAAGACACACCAGACCACGTCCAAGCCAGCGCAGACCTTGGTGAAGAGCATTCTGGGTAGCAGGAGCAGCAAGTGCGAAGGTCCTGTGGCACGAATGTGCCTGCTGCATCTAAGAAATAGTAAGGAAGCCACTTTGGAAGGAGGTGAACAAGGGGTGCAGGAGACGAGGTCACAGGAGGTGGCTGCTGGTCTGACAGGTAGGGGTCTGCCAAGCCTACAGAAATGCACAGTGTAGCGCCCTGGAGGGTACTAGGGTTGCTATGTTGGCTGGAACCTGCCCAGTGGGGTCAGGGGAGCTGGGCGGAGCCGGGAGCATGCATGGGCAAAACGTGGCTCTCCAGCCTCTGAGCCCGACTTGAGTTGGACCCTCTGGCTCCTGCTGGCTTTGAGTCTGTCCAGGGCCCCAAGGGGCGGGGTCTCAGCAGCTGCAGCCCTCCCTGCTCTGCTGTGGAGACCCTGGATGGCATGCTGGGGGCAGGGCTGAGAGTGGGCAGGAACTCTGCAGCCTCAGGCCTGGTCCCTGTGGGTCGCACACCAGTGGGGCAGGACCCCTTCTAGCCTGCAGCCTCGGGGGCCTTGCTTTCCTCCCAGAGACCCTGTGTCCAGAGGGTTCTCGCGGCAGCCTCTGTCTCCCTGTGTCTCTGTGGCAAGCTCTTGGGCACCCAGGCCAGACCCTGCCAGTCACCTTGGGACCAAATGGCCTCCTGTCCCTGCTTCTGGCTCCCAGCCAGGCCCTAGCCCACTTCCCTGAACCTCTCTCACCCCTGAGACCTGTGGGAGGCAGGGCTGTCTCCAGGGACCCTGAGACCCTCGCCCACCGGCTGGGTCTGTCTGGGCTACCGCAGAGCAGCAGAGGAAGGGCACGGTGACGCTCACCAGCTCACCCGGACAGCACCGACTCCCCCTACTGACCTGGGAGGCGGGCACGGTGCATGTGCACCACACATACTCGGACTCTCCCCGCGCCCTGCAGTGCGGAGGCGCAGGTGGCAGTGACGGGGGAACTGCCAGGCTGCAGCGGGGGAGCAGGGGCTGTCAGCAGGCAGACCCCAGAGCCAAGGGGCTTGTCCCAGTGTGGAGAAACACACCCAAATATTTCAGCAGCTGAGGCTGGCTGGATAGATAGATATTATTTATTTATTTATTTTAATTTTGCTGTACTGAAGGCTGAACCCAGGCCCTTCTTACTGAGCTATATCTCCAGCCCTTTGTCAATTTTTTGTTTTGAGACAATGTCTCAGTAAATCTTTAAATTGCCCAGGCTGGACTCAGGCTTGCGATCTTTCTGCCTCAGCCTCCCAGAGTGCTGGGATTGTAAGCACGTACCATCATGCCAGGCTCGTACTGACATTTTTTAACGGTGCTTCTTTCTCATGACACGGCTGGACCTCGGGCCTTTCGCATGCACTAGCGTGTGAGGGAGGGTCTGCCCAGGACTCTGCCTTGGAACAAGTGGTGGCTGCCCTCGAGGGGTTCCTGACCAAGCGGTCAGTGAGCAGCTTGCAGGGAACCCTAGAACCTGGGAGGCAGAAGACGCCGTCTTGGGTCTGGCAGTTTGCACCCCCGCCCCCCATGTGGCACAGAGGTGACACATCTCACCAGGACTTGTTGCACCTGGGCCTCTGTCACCCAGCGTCGCAGACTGCCTGCCTCTGGGGCTTTGCAGATATCTTAGGGTATTGCTTCTTTCCTCGATACTTTGAAGTGACAGTGGTTATTAGACTCACAGTAGATCTCGTTATTTCATGTATTAATAACGAAGCACATATATTAATATTACACATCTCATTTAAGGCATATTTTTATAACTCCATTTCACTGTAATTGGTCTCCTCCGCTGGCCTCTGTATGTTTGCTGTGTGCATTTAAAAGCATTATTTGGAGAGAGTACTATAGGCTTCTCCGGGTGTCAGAAGGGCGTATAGCGGGGACCTGACCCGCAGAGCTGAGCGGAGGCCCGCACAGGCTTGCCTCACCACGCTGCGTGGCCGGGGGCCAGTCACCCCCGCTCCGTCCTCACCCAGAAGACATGGCCTGAGCCCCTTCCGCGAGGGCTTGTGGCCAGAATCAGGCCGACCTCGTTTCTTCCCATCCCAGCTCTGCCTCTCGCTGGCTGTGGCCTGGCTGACCTCTGTGTGCCTCAGTTTCCAGGCTTCTGTGCCAGGGAGGTTGGGTTCTGTCCGCCCCTGGGGCGGCATGGAGCCGGGTGCTCTCGGCCCCCAGTGGCTGTGCTTCCCCCCCTCACCGCCTGGTGCCAGTCCTGCCCGCTGTTGTCTTGTGAGGTTGGGAGGGGGGTGCTGGTGCTGGGGCCTGGTCGCCAGGGCCCCCGGGAGGAGAGGAGCCCGGCAGGCGGCCCGGGGTGCAGCACACCCCGTCCAGTCAGCATGGCTCCCTGGGCCTGTGTCCCCCTCCGGCACAGGGGACAGCAGCACGCCTGGCCTTGGGCTGAGCGGGCTCTGCCCACTCGGCCTTCACGCTGTGCTGGGCTGGGCGAGGAAGTGGCGCTCGGTGGGCGATGCCCGACAGAGCTGGGAGCATTTTCTCCCTCTGCCCTGCGCAGGCCCCGTCTCACACACAGTTTCCGAGGGGTAGCTGCCAGGGGTAGGGGTGGGGTGGGGAGGGGTGCAGGCCGGGAGGGTGCAGGTCTCCCCAGGGCCCGGGCTTCTCCCCACCTGGCTCTCTGTCCCTAGACGGACCCGCCAGCCACTGCCCAGCCCTGTATGCAGCTCTCCTGTCCGTACCTCTCCCTTTTATCCCTGCCAGGCTACCTGTCCTTGAGGTGGAGCCATTCGTACCCAGGGTGGGGCTCGATTCACCCCAGCGCCACACACCGGAGGGAGGGCTGGAGGTGGGCAGGTGCTGTGGGCGTGGTCAGGACGCACTTGAGGTGGCCCTGGAAGGGGCTGGGGGCCTGCAGGACCGAGCTCCGCCTCAGGCTGCCGTGCTCTCGGACTCCCTCCTCTGCTGACCTCTAGCTCAGTCCCTGTGGACCACAGCTACTTCAGAGTCGGTTTCTAGTTCCCGAAGAGAAAGAAAAATCACTGTTGCCTGATGCTGGAGGCCAAGGTCACCACGATGCATCTCACATACTGTCCTCAGATTCCAGCAGAGCCATTTCTAAAGGGCATCATGTCTACCAGAGACGTTTCCGAACTGACAGAGACCAGAGCCGGTGGAACTCTGGGGCAATAAGGCATTGTCAAAATCCATCCCAGTGACAAACTAGTTTGTTCAATCGTGAGCCTCCCAAGAGGGGGAAGATGCACTTCCTAGCGGTGGGATACACCAGCGCGGACGGCGGCCCTGCTGCGCACCAAGGATGAGCCGGGGCAGCTGCACCCTCTCTGTTTAACCTGCCAGAAACTGAGGTCAGCTGTGTGCTTTTCTGGATGCTCCGGTCATCTGCTCTTCCTGCCTCTCCCCAGTTCAGAGGTCGCTGTGTGTCCCGGCTCCTGCGCCCTCACCGACCCCTGCTTCTAACGCAGCCTTTCTGCCCTCGTCTCGGAGGCCCCCTGTGATGACACTGAGCCACCTGTGCCGTCCGGGATGATGTCCCCTGTCAGGTCTTAGTCATGACTGCAGAGTCCCCGCTGCCAGGCGAGGTGGCCCGTTCTCAGGTTGAGAGAGTGGACATCACCCGCAGCTGTCCTCCTCCGGGCTGGTAGTGAGCAGGGACCTGCTTGACAAAGCCCGAAATGCCACACAGATGCCTGGGTGTGCATCCGGATCGCCAGGGCGCTGGTGACCTGCAGACCGGAGCCAGGCCATGTGTGCCTCTGGCCCAGACTGTGCCCTGGCTGAGGGACGGCCCCGCTCAGCCCCACAGCTGTCCCCGTGAGGACGAATGTCTAAGGCTTCTGTGGCTGAACAGTTTGCAGAGAAAATCTAGAAATTGGGATTCTTTTTTCTGGTATTGGGGATCAAACTCAGGACCTTGATCTTGCCAGGCAAGTATGGCACCACTGAGCTACATCCTGACCCTTAGAAATCTGCATTATTATGTGACTTTCCTATTTTTAAAATGCTGATAATGAATTCATATATTTTAAAAAGCACTACGTGTGACAAACAAGACATTTCTGTATTCTGGATTCAACCTATTGGTGGCTTCTTTGAGAACTTGCATTATGGGGTCAACCGAGGCCCACAGTGGCAGAGGGGGTCTTCCAGAGTTCTGCAGCCCCAGACTTGGAACCGGGGCTCTGACGTGGCAGAGATGGTCCCAGTGCCTTGTCACTCCCCCAACCTGAGTCCCTTTGCCTCTGGAGGTGCCAGCCTGTGCCCCAGCTCCATGACAGAAAGCAGCTCCCCCCTCAGCCTGCTCCCAGCTCTCCCTACGAGTGCGGAAGTGCCCGGAGCTGCTCCCCGTGGCTCTCGGAGCCCCAGCCTCTCCCTCCGGCCGAGCACCCTGCCGCTAAGGTCCTGGTGTTGACATTCTGGAAACAGCAGCTGTCATGGGGCTGAGCTGGTTCCGGCCTGAGGTCTGGCGTCTGGGTACCGGGGTCGTCACCGTCACCGAGCTCCCTGCCCAAGGCCACTGTGCCGGGATTATTGATCTGGTGATTTAAACTGATGGATTTCTTTTGAAAAAAAATGCATCAGTTCCTTCTGATCTTCAGAGGCTTCGCTTGTCTGATGGCTGGGAGTGTTTGTCTCCGCCTTGCGTCCTCTGCTCAGCCACATCAGCGCACAGCAGGGCTCCCGGAGGCCAGCCTCGGCCTGACCCTGACTCCGGCAGACTGTCCCATTCCCCCAGCAGGCCGTACAGTGGACTCACGGGCCCACCTTCCGGGAGAGAAGACGGGTCTGACGGGTCGTGTCATGTTCCCGATTCTCTTCTGATGCAGCCCAGGTGGTTTGGCCCAGATCCACGCTGCCAGGCTGTCTGTCCCTCCTGCCTCTTACAGTGGTCAGTCGCCAGGCAGCACTGCTGGAGCTGCGTCCCCAGGTGGGAAGGGGCACGTGCTGACCGGACCGCACAGCCCCTCCCGATCCTTCCACCCGCGCACAGTGGGCCAGGGCGGTTGTAAGGAGCTGACAGATTCCTGTCCCGAGTGACATCCTAACCGCCCAGAGTCACAGCAGGTCGCCCACCAGTCATGGTGCTGATGCCCCCAGGCCTACATGGTGCAACGATGCGCAGTGTGCACTTGACTGTGAGCAGCTGTGCTGCCGGCGTGTACCCTCCACTCTGTGCACTGTTACTGAGGACTCTCTCTTCTTGAAAGAAGTCCACTGTCAAGCCCGCGCCTGGCAGGGGTGGCGGTGGCGGCCGCCTGCACTTGTGTGGTAGTGTAGTGTGACTTGGCTGCATGGAAACCTGTGTTGCAGGACGCACCCGACCACCCTGGCATGTGTGAGTGCATGCTGCGAGGTGCCCACAATATGATCCACCAACAGTGCCGTTCTCAGAGCGTGTCCCCAACTTCAATAACACCCAGCTATGCTGTAATAATTACACTTATTCACAAGCGATGCTTGTACTTAACTCTGACACTTTCCGAATGCCAGACTTGTGTGATTTCTGGTTGCCGTCTTGCTGAGTGCTTGCGGCTTGTCTACGATGCCCATTCCTAACAAGGACCCACGGACAGAGAGGTCACACAGCTGATGGGTTCCTGCCCACGTCTTCTCCCCAGCCAAGAAGCGGCACCTGGGTGGACAACGGGGCGCAGAGAACTCCTGTACACCCAGCAGTCCCTTCGGTGCAGTCAGAGTGGGCCAGGAGAAGCTGTTTTCAAGAAGCACAGAGGGCAGCTAATAGGATCAGCTGTCACCCTGGCCCCAGACCCAGCGAGGAGTCACTTTGCCTCTTCTGCTCTGAAGGTCACCATCCTATGCTGCAAATGGAGCCAGTGGTGTCGCGTCCCAGAGACGAAGTCCTCCAGTGCTCACAGAGCCGCTCTCCACATGGCCAAGGCAGGCTCAGAAGGCTTTTGTCTCACCCGTGTTTGTGTCCATACGCCCAAAGCCCAGGTGGTAATGGGAGGAGGGGCCGCTGGAGCCTGGCCGCTGCACGGGACCACTGGCTTCACTGCTGTTAAAGTCAGGTGGGCGAGGGGCTCTGTAGCAGGGAAAGTGCCCTGAGGAGAGAGCTGCTGGGCAGGTGGCTAACAGGCTGGCAGCCTTGAGGAGCTGGTCCCCACCATGGCTGGAGGGGGAAAGCGGAGACGGGCTTCCGCAGTCCAGAAGCCAGGGCTGTGAGGGCCGCACAGGGGTGCTGAGCAACAGGGCAAAGCCCGGGCCAGTGGAGGCTCAGCCCGGGAGGGCAGGGAGGGATGTGGCCTCCGGCTTTCATGAGGGCTGACTCGGTGCAATTGGCCAGGACAGTCCCCCACCAAGGGCAGCAACCCTGTGAGCACAGGAAGGGGTAGGGCTAGTATGCAAGACCCGCAAAGGGCCTCACAGGTGCTGAGATCAGCTGGGAATGCAGAAGGCTGAACTGAGCCTTCACTCTGCGTGTACCTGCCTGTTTCCTGACAGGTGTTAGGAAGGCATTGAGGACCCGTTAGCACCATGAGAGACTGACCACCAGGAGAAGGGAACCCTCAGTCCCACAGACTGTGGGACTGACACCATTTAAACCATGTGTGAAAAAACAGACCAGGTAGACGTGCCTCAGGGTGTGACCTGCCTCAGGGCTGAGCCTGGCTCCCTTCCTGGGGCTGGGTGGGTGCTGGAGACCAGGGCATCTGCAGGCAGACACACAGGTGCATCCCACGGTGTGGCTGTGTCTGCTCCACCTCACCCCTGCGTTGCCCGCCCGACGCCTGGCGCCCCTTCCCGATTCTCCTGTGCCACATGCCTCTCAGAGACTCCCCAGCTCATGTTGCCAGCCAGCATCAGCTTGGCACTCACGGCAGGTGCTCAGTGTGCGGACAGTGCTGCCGACGTCTCTGAGCACAGGAACGCTCCGAAGTCCACAGTGTCCTCAGCACCTTCCCGCCTCAGCGTCCACCCATCCTGGCTGGCCAGTGTCACTGGTATCCATGCAAGGAATGAAGCTCTGCATGGCCCCACATTCGCTGCAGGGCCCCAGCCAGCTGAGCCCTGGGCCTTTCCAGCTCACCACTGTCCTCAGCTGCGCCAGGCCCTCGCCCTGGCCAGGGTGGCCTTTTGTATGCGGAGAGCGGCTGAGGCCTCCCGTGCTCTGCTTCCATCCGCCTCCACCTGCCGCCCAGCATTCTGTGTGCCCTTGCTGAGACCTGTGTGTCGGTGCCTGCCTGTCGGCCTGTGTCGGGCCCTGTGTCCCGTCTGGCCTCTGCGTGCCCTGGCCTGACAGCCAGATGTTGGGCTTCGAAGTGGCCACGCCTGTGGCCTGCAGACCCCTCCTCCCGCGGCCTGACGCTCACCCGCACTGCTCTGTGCTCTCTGGCAGCCCCCTTCCTCCTCTGTGAATCGGGAGCCCATCACCCTCAGGAGCCAGGAGGCCCTTGGCTCTCGGCAGGCTCTGGGGTGCCGGAGCCCAAGCGGGCAGAGCAGCCGGGCTGGCAGGAGGTGGTCATGGGGAGTGGACATAGGAATGCCAGCCTCAGGCCAAATTCCAAGGACAGCCTGAGACCAGGACGAGGTTAGGGGGTTCGGGGCAAGGAAGGGGAGGGACACCTGCAGCCTGGCCGGACAGAGGCTTCGCAGCACTGTTAAACACTCAGCGGCCCTCGCCACGCCCAGAGGAGAGGCGGGTGGTAAAGCGGGCGTCTAGTCATTGTGGGCACTCTTGGCAGGAGGAAGGGCCTGCGGTCCTAAGCCCGTCCTCTGGGTACTGACCACAGTGCAGGGTAAACAGAGGAGGAGCTAGGGCAGCCGAGGCAGGGAGGGCCTCGCCAGCTCGCGGTCTGCGTGACCAGCATCTCAGGTCTGGTCCTACAGGCCCATCTTGTTGCTCAAAGGGGGCAATTGCGGTTCCCGTCACGAATTGTCAGCCTGCCAGGCTCCTGTTCCTGGAACTCGAGGTAAGCTAGGGAGGAGAAATGACTCAGAGAAAAGAGAGAGGGCAGGTGAGACAAAATGGGGTCAGTTAGGACAATGGCCAGGTCTTCCGTGTGGGTCACCTCTCAGCTGACCAGCCAGAGCTGGAGGACGAGGCTGCTGGTCAGCACAGAGGGGTGGCAGGTCTTGGCCACCATCTGAGCAGATGGGCAGAGTGGGCTCCGGTCCAGAACAACCCTCTGAAGACAGAAGCAGGCGCCGGGTGCCAGGGGATGGGGGACGCTGGCACCGCCCACCAGGACTGGCACAGAGCGCGTGCCTCAGAAGGTCACCCTCTATCGTGACTACTGCTGCTGCTATCAGCAAACAACAGTGACAGTTATTGTAACTGTCACTCAGCTCCGTGGCTTGAGTGGGCTGACAGTTTCAGACATGCTCAGAGACACGGTGAGCAGATGAGGAATCGCATCCATTGTTTAGCTGGGAAGAAGAGCCTCGATCCAGCCAGATACTGTGGTCCCAGCCCCGATGCTGCATAGCTAACTTAATTCTGGAGGTGCCAGCCCCTGGTGCCCGCTGGACCTGCCAGAGGGAGGTGGGGAAGGCCTGACCCAGGGCCCGGGGGGCTGGAGGAGCCATGGCAGGCAGCCATGCTGCCCCCGTGCCGCACCAGCACCAGCACCACTGCGAAGGAGCCAGAGCGACACCAGCAGCTCAGAAGGGAAGAAGGCCTGTGGTGGGGAGCAGGCCCACCCCGGTATGGCCCAGCCTCCCTGAATTCCCACCTCCCTCCCCACTGCCCTGGGCCCTGGGCCAGCGGAGGCCTCGGGGACCCTGGTAGTGAGGGGCCAGGGGGCGTTTATACAACACCCAGCTGCCAAGTGCATGCAGTTTATCGCTCACAGAAATCTAAGGCCTCTCCCAGAAGAAGGGGGACTTGTGTAGGCGAGAGAGGGAAAGAGGCGAGAGTTTCAACTCAGAGCCCTGCTGTGGTGATGGGCGTTTCCGGAGCAGCAGCGACTGAGTTTGCTGCTGGTTTCCTTTGTGCTCTGGTTTGGATGTGGTGCGGCCCAGAGGCTGGCAGCCTAGTGGGAAGCTCAGGAGCATGAGGGGCAGAGCAGGAGGAGGAAGTGGGCACAGGCTGTGCCTGGAGGGAGCCCCGCGGTCCTGGCCCTTCTCTCTGCTCTCTGGTGTGTGAGCTGCGTGACCACCGCACCACACAACGCACGGAGGCGCTCAGCCTTGTCTCGGACCCAGGCAGGGCCACGCGGCCCCAGGAGCTTCTGGGGCTGAGGAAAGCTCCCTCCTGTGCAGTGTGTGTCTCGGGCTTTTGTCACGGGGAGGGAAAGCTGACTAATGAATCGGGACACTCTCAGCGGAAGGCAGTACTTGTTTAAGATCAGTCATAGAAAGGAACATGTTTGATACTCCGAAAGACAGAAAGGCTCAAAAGGAAGACTCTCGGAAGCAGTATAAATTCTACGCCAAACTGGTTTTGGCAACCACCGTGATTAGCTGGTTTGCGGGGCTGAAAGCGCAAAGGGCCGGCTGCCTTCGCCCGGTGGGTCCCGGCGCAGGGCCCAGGACACCACTTCCCTCCGCGTCCTGGATGGACTGTCCTCGCGTCGACTTTACTTTCACGAAGGCTCTTCCTCCAGTGATGAATCAGTTTCATCCTGCTCTCGAGCCTGCTGGGGAGAAGGGCTTCTCCTTCCTGGCCGGCTATGGCTGGTGGCTGGGGCTGGACCGTCTCCACCCCAGGTCTTCATCCTTCTCTGCGGAGGGCTGTGAGCCTTGGCAGGAAGCACACTGTGGCTGGCTTTGCCCACCTGCCACCCTTTTGCTCAGGAGTCTTTCTGGCGCCCCCAGTTTCATCTTCCCCTTTGACCCTGTGTCTAGCTTTGATCTTGGTCCTTTCCAGTCACTGCTGGACAGAGCCGCAGCGTGCACACCGTGTGCGCGGCTGAGCCCTCAGCGTGCCAGTCACACGCTCTCCACATGCTGCACAAATGGGTCCTCGCGAGCAACAAAACCATGAGATAAGCGTTATTTTATCCCTATTGTATAGATGAGGAGACCGAGGCATAGAGAGCTGGTCTCCTGAGTCAGACGCAGGGAGCGCTGCTTGGGTGGAAATGACCATGTGCCCAAATGCTGATCAGGACGTGGGGTAGCTGTACCTGGCCCACACAGACCAGCGTAAGGGACACTCTCCAGGCGGAAACACGTAGGAAGAAGAGAAATAAATAACTTGTGTGGGGGGAGCAGATGCCCATTAAGTTGAGTTGCAAAGAATCTGAACAAAGGGAGCTGTGCCATCTTAGGGAAGAAACTATTCAGAGTAAAGCCTCCTGGAGTGCCAGGGATGTAGCTGGCTTTCAGGAACAGCTGGAACCGGGAGCCTTCAGGCTTGACCCTCGAGGGAGCTGGTCTTTTCCAGTGTCCCTCAGTAGCTCTCTGCTCACATTCCCAGAGAAGGGCTTTGATTTGTCAATTCTAGGTCAGGTGATCCAAATGGACCAATCAGCTGTACTCAGGAGGACAGGATTCCCCCCAGAGCATGGCAGCTTCTTGTGAGCGCCACGGTGTTGAAGCCTTGGGGGTAGCGATGGTTGTGTCCAGACAGAGGAGAGAAGGATGCTGGGTAAGCGAGAGTGTGGCACCCTGGGAGGCAAGCGTGAGGTGGGTGCAGGTAACCAAGAGCCTCATGAGTGCAGGGTTAACAAGAGACGTCCATATTGAAGTCGGGAATAGGGGGGCCCTTGGAGCTGGGGACTAGTGGCCCACACAACTTCTGAGGTCTTTTTCCATGGCTCGGCTTGGCAACTGCAGTGCTTCTGGCTATGCAGCCACAGACGAGTCTTCTTTCGAGTCTGACTAGTTACTTGCCAGTCCCAGGATGCCAGCAGTGGGCACCCAAAGAATGTCACCCCCTGCCCGACTGCCACAGGGTTCTCAGCCAGCTCCCACGGAGGGGTCTGGAGGGTGGCCTCCTGAAGCCAGGGGCCTCCTGCGGGCAGTCAGAGCCGCAGGCGCGGGGTGCGCGGCGCGCCGGGCTCACTGGGATCCCGCCTCTGTTGCAGGCGTGCTCTGGCTGTCGGTGGTCTCCGAGGTGCTCTACATCCTCCTGCTGGTGGTGGGCTTCAGCCTCATGTGTCTCGAGCTCTTCCACTCCAGCAGCGTCATCGACGGGCTCAAGCTCAACGCCTTCGCGGCCGTCTTCACGGTGCTCTCAGGTAGGCTGCGGGACCCAGAGTCACTGGGTGAGGCCTGGCGGTGCCAGCCTTAGCCTTGGGCCCCAAGTCTGCCACCTGTAGAGGGTGCAACTGCCCACCGTGACACAGCCCTGCCAGCACCTCTCTCTCGCCAGGCTGTGTTGAGTCCTGGGGTCATACAAATGAGCAAGAGCTTGAGCGTGTGGGCAGGGACTTTGCCCGTAGTGTCCTGGTTTCTGTGACGGGCAGCTTTGGGTGTGAGGGAGCACAATGCCCACACCGGAGGATGGGCAGCAGCGGCATTCCGGGGGCTGTTGTGGAGGAGTCCTTCCTGCTGACCGGGGGAGTGGCTCAGGGGCCCAGCACTTGCCTGGCATGCTTGAGGGCCTGGACTTGATGCCTAGCTGTAAAAGGGCAGCCTGTGTGGGGTGAGGGGGCATCAGGCCTCTGCTAGGACCTCTGCCCGTGTGCACAAGATGCTCGTGGGACCTGGAGTGACTGAGCACATCTGGACATCACGCACCAATATCAGGTCAGCAGATACACTGGCAAAGCCGTGGAACTGTGCTAGGATGTAGTTCAGTGGCATTGTGCCAGCCTGGCAAGCAAAAGGTCCTGAGTTCGATCCCCAGTACTGAAAAAAAAGAAAAAAATTCCTAAAACAGAGCTATGGAGTCGAGGATTTTAGGAGGAGCCCAATGGTCAGCTGCACAGGACAGCACAGGGAAATGGGGTGGGCCGCGGGAAAAGGGCACTGGGCCGGTGCTCACCTGCCGAGAGTGCCACCAGGTCCAGGCGGAGAGGAGTTAAGCAGGGAAGGCCCCAGAACGGGCGAGAAGGCGCCCATAAACCATGCCATAGGAAGTGACAGAAAGTGGTGCCTTGGCTCCAGAAGGCATCTGTTCCTGAAAGGCCACATGTACACTGAATTTCTATAAATCTAGTAATCCTGTTCTTCACGCGCTGGAAGAAGTCTCTCCTGAGTGGAGGAAGTGAGGGGCCTCTTGGTGGGGAGACAGCGCCCCAGCCGAGGTGTGGATATGGCAGAGGGCCCTGGGAGGACGGAGAACAGGACTCAGGAAGGGGCCGCACGTGCCGCAAGGACACGCGTGTAGCCTGGCATTCCCAACACGGGGCTCTGACTCAGGAAAAGAGCGCCGCGTCAGCCTGCGCGCCCCCCTCCACGCCCAGCTCTTGGGACTGAGAGCACGTTGATTTGTTTTCCTCTTTTATTCATTTTGTCCATTGATAGCCATTAAGGGCTCCTGGGCTCCAGCCCGGGTCTAAGTTTGGGCAACTGAAGGTAAACGACACATCCCTTGGCCTTCTGAAGTTTGCTACATGGTAGAGACAGACCGGTCTGTGATTATACCGCGTGTGTTGACGCCTGTGCCCGGGGACGTGGGAGCTCTGCAGGTCACCCACATCCGCCCGGCGGAGGAGCTGGGGAGGCGGCCGAGGAAGGCAGCACTTGCGGGACCTTGGAAATCACTCAGGCTGCTGGTGGACCGCTTGGGCGAAGGGCCGTGGGGTTGGACAGAACAGTGTAGCGACGCCCTCCTGCACCCTGAATGACAGAGAAGGGGCAAGGGGGACACTGAGAGATAAGCAGGAGAGCGGGGGAGGGCGCGACTATTTTAATAAATATTTTTGCAAAAGTCTTCAGATTTTACTACACAGGCAGTTGGGAGCCCCTGAGGAATTCCGAGCGAGGGTGATGAGGTCAGGTTGGCATTTTAGGTGATTGCCAAGTCGGGGCAGAACAGGGGGAATGGGGAATTAGGTAAGGGGTTGCCACGGGCCCAGCGGAGCAGGGCGGAGGCGGGGAGCTGCAGGCCACCGCAAGTATGAGAGCCACTCGCTAGGGCAGAGGAGGAACACGGGAGGCGGGTTGCTACCTGGGAATTCCAGTGCACAGACTGTGGGCCCAGCCAGGAGAGGGAGCTGGGATAGAAATGAGCTGTTATCTCTCCTCTCCGACTTGCACGCGGCGCTCATTGGCTCCCTTGGCAGACAAGGCCGGCGCGGAGGCCCCGCCCACCGCACTGCATCACTTCCTATATTAAGAGCACAACGCATTCGCTGGTTTGCGTGCTGTGTCCCTACCGGTAACCGTATGAATCTTATTTTAAGCAGCTGGATATATTCCGGGAAGGGTGCAGAGGGCCGGGGACTCCGGTCTGCTGACCCCTCCCTGCTGGCCTGGTCTGCAGACACATGGCACAGTGGCCTCATCAAAATGGGGGAGACAGGGGCCAGGGATATAGCTCAGTGGTTCCGGCGCCTGTCTTGCAAGCGCAAGGGCCCGGGTTCGATCTCCGGGTGAGGAGACTCACGCCCACAGCAACCAGTACCACATACCACAGTGCCGGGCGTGGTGGCTCACGCCTGTCATCCCAGCACTCGGGAGGCAGAGGCAGGAGGATTGCTGTGATGTGAGTTGGAGCCTGAGCTCAGGGCCATCCTAAACCATAAAGCGAGACCCTGTCTCAAAAAAATAAATAAATAAATAAAGATGGGGAGACAGAGCTAGAGTGAGGGTGGGTGCTGAGGTGAGCTGGGGTGCCGCGGGCACCTGGCCTTCACTTGCTCGCAGCTTCCACGCCTCCTTTTCTGTCCCCCAAGCGCCCAGCCCTCCCCACCACCTTCTCACCCCAGTTCCAAACAGCAGCCGGGCGTCGGCCCACGACATCATCTCCGGTGATGAGCCAGGGAGCTGGCCTGCTGGACTTCGGGAGCCTTGAGCACGGGGCGAAGGGTGTGGAGGGCTTGGGGAAGGAGGGAAGCACGGCTCGTGCCCGGGAAGGAGCGGGCAGGCAGGGCTGGCCAGAAGCCAGCACCTGAAGCCATGTGGGGAGAGACCGGGCTCCGCCATCTGCTGGACCAGCTCAGCCCAAGGTCGGCGCCTTGGAGGGCAGAGCAGGAGGCAGAGGCCGCCCTCCCTCAGCCCGGCTACACAGATACGGTATCAGTTGTTAGGGTGCCCACGAGCCGGATGAAGTGCCCTCCCTTGGCCCAGTGCGAGTCGGCTCCTGTGCCCCTCGCCGGCCAGGCCCGGACTGGACTGTGCTCTAAGCTCTCAGGCGAATTTCATCGAGAATCTGTAGGGTAGGCTCAGCACATCCCCACCCTCGATCTCTGAGCAGGTCCTCCGCCCTTGCCTGCGCTGCTCCCGCTGGCCGGCCTCCAGCAGGACCCTGCCAGTCACTGCAGCCCCACACACCCTGCCCTTGGTGACGCTGGGCTGCGGGGGAGGCATAGATTCTGCAGGGGGAGAGAAGGGTGCCAGGACCCAGCTATTCAGCTGTCCTCCAGCCCAGTGCCCCTCCTGAAGTGGCAGAAGGTGGGCAGGTCCTGGGCAAGGGTCAGGCCACCAGCCGGGGCCGGGCCTAGCGCTCACTGTGGGGCTAAGAACTCCTGGAGTGCTCCAGGGAGGACTTGTTCTAATTTCAAAAGGGACACGCGAAGTCATAATAGTGAAGAGGATGCAGCGTTATAGGAGGAAAAACTTAACATCCTCTAGCTCAGTGGTAACCATGGCTGGCAACAATTAACTGTGTATCGAAATAGATCATAGAGGTGGTTCCAAATGTCCTCAGCACAAGCCATGGGCAAAGCCTGAGCCCAGGGACATACCACTGTGCCCAAGCTGGCTGCCGCACACTAGGCACATGCACGGCAATGTCACGTGCACCCCAGCAGAACTGCAGTTACTGCTGTGGATTGAAAGTGAGAAATATCGGACGGGGTGTCACTCGGTGTCAGAGCTTCTCCCACACGGGCAGGGGCCTGGGTTGCAGATACAGATACGAGAGCGAATCCAGATTGAGTTAATTTGTCTTTATACCACGGAAAGCCAATGATAGGCAGTACTGCTTCTTTGACAGAGGCTCAGGGCTGTGAAAATCCTGGGGTCACCTTGAAAGGGGCCCCCGATTTCCTTGGGCGCTTAGGACTGAGACAGACTAACTCCAGACGGGGAGCTGCTCCAGCTGCCAGCCGCTCGCTCTTCCTGACCTGACTGCAGACGAGAGGTGCTGGGCGGACAGGGCGCAGGCCACGCGTCCCCAGGGCCCGACTCTTCGTCCTGGAAGGACTTGGAGCTTTCTGTCTCCCCTCAGCTCCTTCCAAGAGTGAGGCTGAGCTGTTAGGAAAGCAAGCCGTGTGCAAAGGTCCCCAGCTCGAAGAAAGACCTGTCCGTTTCTGGGGGATAATCGGTGCCTTGGAGAAGAGGGTAATCCTCGGGAATCCGAGTTTCAGGCACCATTCACCTCCTGGGTGAATGATCCACGCCTGTAATCCGAGCTGCTGGAGGCTGAGGTGGAAGGATCGCAGGTTTGTAGGCAGCCTGGGCAAGTAAAAAAAACAGGGTATGGATCAAAGAGCAGATGCCACTGTGGTCGGGTGGATGACACCACCAGTGTGTGGTGCTGGCCTCGGGTCCCTGGAGGTGCAGGCCTATGGGTCCCTGTGCCCTCGGGGTGCCCAGGTCAGGACCTGACTGGTGCGGCAGGCAGAGAGCTGAGCCCCAGGGCCTGTGACCAGCCCAAGGAGCAGCAAAGCGCGTGGCTTCCTGGACGGTACATCTGTGGGATCACCAGCCACGCCTGGCCCGCCAGGCCCGTTATGAACACACTCGGTGTTCACAGCCACGTGACCCATGGAGTTTGCCTTTCACCGGCCACAGGGCGCTCGGGCCTGAGCTCCGTGTTTAATCATAGACTCTCCCCAAGAGAGGCGGCCTTCCTGCCCACCGCACACTTCATTCCTTGGCCTTTGGGCACTTAAAAAAAGATTATAAGAAAAATTCTTTTTTTTTTGAGACAGAGTCTCACTTTGTAGTTCAGGCTGGCCCAGAGCTCACTATGTAGCCCAGGCCAGCCTCGAACTCTGGCAATCCTCCTGCCTCTGCCTCCGAGTGCTGGGATTACAGGTGGGAGTGAATTTGGAAACTTGCACTTGACAGGCAGATGCCGGACCCCTGAACAGTGGATTTCTTGAGACATCATGAGATGCATACAAGTTATCTTTGGCTTCCACGGAGACAAGAGCTGCTCAGAGTGGTGGCCATGAGTCTCCAGATGTTTATCAGTGCGGGAAGCTGCTGTCCTCGAGGTTCCGCCCACGTTTGATCTCTCAGGGTTGCAGTGTGGTGGATTCTCTGTGATATACAACATCCTCTACGGTGTGCCGTGCGAGGGTAACACTATCTGTTGGAAAACGTCACACTAGTTTTTTCCTAAAATGTATATATATTTTTGGTGGATTGTTTATTCATTTATTGTAACATAACCAAAAGAAGCTCACTAATGTTAATAGCATTCTTTTATGGCAAAGAACTGTTTTCCAAAACTAGAAAAAGGGAGAGGTATGGTTTTATACTTTCTCGAATGGCTTTAGTGTCTAGCTTAGGAGAAAGAGGCGTTCTCAGAACAGAGTAAAACACTCACCATAATGAGAACAGTACCCCTCGTTCTTCTTGGATTCTGTTCAGACAGTGGTCTTCCTCTTATCTGCACTTCTATCTCCCGTAGTTTCCAGAAATATTAAGCATTCCAGAGGGCGTAGTGCCCGCTGCGCAGCAGGGTGGAGCTCACACTGTCCAGTCCGTCCACACGGCCCCCTGCCCAGTAGTCCGTCAGCCACTGCGCGGTCAGAGCGACTGTCCAGGTGTCCTGGTGCTGCCGCTTGAGCAGCCCCCGCCGTGTCCCTGCCCCGTGTTCGTGCCATGGCGACCTGTGGTATGTGGGGATGACGCCTCTCATCGGAGCCTCCACACACTGTCCCAGGACGGGTTTCCTGGGGCCCCACTGCCACTTGCCACCCTGCTGCCTTGACCTGTGCTGAAAGGACCCCTCCCCACCGTGTCCTGTTCGCTGTCCCTGCTCTGCCAGCCTGGGTCTTCCCACACCCTGTAAGGCAAATACTTTCATTTGTTGTTGTGTCTAAAAATACAGAGAGTCCAAGTCAGAGAAATGGGTATTTACGATGCTATTACAGGTGGTTGCGTGAGAAGAGAACCAGCCACATTAAGCGGAGGGGAGGAGTGGCGGCGGTAGAACTCGGTGGGCTCAGTAATGGAAAGTCAGAGTGCGTGGGCTTGAGCAGGGCTGCATCCAGGAGGTGATAGGAGCAGGGGCTTGTCAGCGTCTCGCGTTTTGTTGTCTCCTGTGTGGGGCTCGTTCTCAGTGAGGCTTTGTCCATATGGAGAGAAGGGTGGTAGCAAGGTCTCCTGTCCAGTAAGATTCCAGAGTTCTTCCTACTGACTCCTGTTCAGAAGTTTCTCCAGGGAAGACTATGATTAGACCAGCCCAGTTCGTAAACTGGTCCCCAAACCAATCACCACGTAAGAGGGTGAGATAGTTTGATCAACCAGGCCCCTTGGCATGTGTGCTGAGGGCTTAGTGTTGCCCCAGCAGGGGATTACCAGGCATTGGCCACCCTGAAGACAAATCCATCAGGAGCTGGGACACATCAGTCAGCTGTAGCTCCAGAAACCTCCGAGTCCTGGAACAGTGGGGGCCTTCATTTGGGACCCCTCCAAGGAGACCTAAGGTGAGGATTTGGGGCTAGCTGTTTTCCGGGGAGGTGGCAGAGGGGAGCAACAGGCAGGGCAGGAAGGAAGCCATAAGGAAAGAGGGGAGGTGTGGGTGAGCGCGGTGGGTGGTGCGCCCCCTGCTGGGCTGGCGAGGAGCACACCCAGAAGGCGGCTTCCTGGGCCCCAGGAGGGACAGGGATTCACCAGCCCCATCCCCAGGAACTTGGGTTCCCTCGGAGGCGTGAGTCCTCCACGATCTCCAGCCCCCACCACCCGAGAGGACAAGTGTTTAAAGAGAAGGCCACCTACACGCATAGGAGCCACCTGCTCACCGCAGGAGGGCCTGGCCCTGGCCAGGGGAGCCTGGGGTGCCGTGGGCACAGTGGAGCCGAGTGCAGCTCCGTGGCAGCCCCTGGCTCGGGCCCAGCGTCTCACTGGGACCTCGACCAGGCACGGCGGGTGGAACGGAGGGCCGTGTGTTGATCTCAGTCTCCACTCCATTCCCACCCCGGGGTTAGGCTGCTCCCAGCCCTAAGCCTGGCAGGGTGCATGTGGGCAACCAGGCTGCAGCCAGAGGCAGTATAAACTCGAATGGCTCCCCAGGGTGAAAGGTGTCACTGGGGGTGCCTATAAGCCCTCAGAGTTCCCCTCTCAGGAGTGGGGTGAAGCCGGGGAAGCGCTTGCCCAGGCAGCAGTGTCTCTAGCCTGGTCCCCTCTGATGTGGGTTGCCTGGAGCTGTGGATAACACTTCGGATAAGAGGTTCTGAAACAGTCAGGTTTTTGACCATTTGATTTATGAAAAAGCTGTTGGATTTCAGGATTTCTGGGAATTGGAAATTGCACACAAAAAAATCACAGAATCACATTTATCGAGCACCTGCTATGTGTGGGGCATATAACCTCAGTGTGACCCTAGGATGGCAAATGCTAGTCTTATCCCCATTGTACAGATGAGAAAACTGAGGCACAGAGCTAGTAAGTGGTCGTTCTGACTTCAGAGTTCTTGTGTGTTACTGTGGGGCAGGCGAATGCTGAATAGCTACTGTTCTTTTTTTTTTTTTTTCAAGGTTTTTTGAGACAGGGTCTCGCTTTATGGTTCAGGCTGGCCCTGAGCTCAGCCTCAAACTCACATCACAGCAATCCTCCTGCCTCTGCCTCCCGAGTGCTGGGATGACAGGCATGAGCCACCATGCCCGGCACTGTGGTATGTGGTACTGGTTGCTGCTGGGTGTGAGTCTCCACGCCCAGTATTGTTATGTGGTTACTGGGGATCGAACCCGGGCCCTTGCGCTTGCAAGACAGGCGCCGGAACCACTGAGCTATATCCCCAGCTCCATAGCTACTGTTCTGCCCACACGGTCCCCCTGGTCTCCTAGACTTTGGTTCCAGGGACAGGCATAGGGTGCAAAATGGCAGAGCGCCTCGTCCTGTGACCCACCACTTTAGATCGATGCCTCACCCAGAGCATCGGTCCACGTGGATGAGCCACAGGCCCCGCACTGCCCAGGTGTACTGGGCCGTGGCAGTCCCGGGCACACGCCCCATCAGTAGCTCATTGTTGCCATGGAGAAGCATGCCTAGCATTCAAGGGGAGCCAAAATCTGGATTTTTATGGGGAAAAAACTCCTGATTTTTTATTCAAAATGTTTTAAAAAACAACTTTATTAAGGTATAATTTACATATCATAATCTTTGCCCATTTAAAGTATAATTCAATGATAGTGAGGAAGCTGTACCACAATCTAATTTTAAAACATTTTCATTACCCCAGAAATAAACCTCATCCCCACGAGCAGTTACCTCCTATTTTCCATCCACCCCCCCCCAGCCCCAGGCAACCACTAATAGACTTTCTATCTCCATAGATTTGTCTATTCTAGGCATTTTATATAAACGGGGTCATACAAGATGTGGTGTTTTGTGACTAGCTTCTTTCACTCACCGTAATATTTTCGGGGTTCACGCACGTTTAGCTCATCAGAATGTCCCCCTCTGGTTGCCGGATAACAGCCCAGTGGATGGATATGTCGCTTTCTGTTTATCCGCTCACCAGCTGATGGATCCGGGGGCTCCTCCTTCCGGCCAGCGGTCTGGGCGGAGCTGTCGCCAGCGCTCATACCTGTGCCACGTGGACACCTGTCGTCTCCCGGGTGTGAACCAGGGAGATGTGCTGGCCACGGAACTCGGTGTTTGAATGTCCAGTTCAAATTGTTTTTAAGCTGCCATGGTCTTCGCCGCCTCTGCTGCCCCAGCCGAGGGATGCTTGCCCCAAGGCGGGAGGACTCTGCTCTCTCTGGCACTCAAGGCCCTGAGCATAATTTCCCCATTGAAGTAAAGGCAAGGGGGCCCAGAGACTCTGACCGGTTAAACAAAGGAGAATAAGAGGGAGAAAGCACAGGGCAGAGCCGTAGGCCACCCTGGGACACTCGTGCTGGGCCCATCTGCTCTCTGTCGATGCCCCTGGTGTTGGGACTTATCAGAGGTACAGCTGGCTCCAGCCCGGAAGAGACTAAAATACGCAGAAGCCTGTTTTCCCTCTGCCTGACCTGACTGTTTTAAAGGTTGGTCAGAAAGTCCATTTCTGCTTTTCTAGCTGGTGTCGGTCAGATGTTCCATTTGTAGAATAAAATCCAGGTTCCTTGCCAGGACCACGCAGTGTGGCCTTTGCCTTCCTCCTCAGCAGCCCTCCACGCCAGGGCTGCCCACTGAGTGCAGCCCTGCCAAGCCCGGGCCTGCCAGGCGTCTCCCCTGTCCTGTCCGGAACAGAGCCAGCAAACTGCATTCAGCCACCACTCAGAGCCGCCCCCGGGGCCCCTCCCCCGGCCCTTCCCCCTTTATGTGCGTTTGTTTTTGCGGAGCTGGCCGCCAAGCCCAGGACCTCCCACTCACTAAGCAAGTGCTCTACCGCTGACCTGCAGCCCACCCATTTATTCCAAGTGCTTTTTATTTTTTTAGACAGTTTCACCAAGTTACCCTCAGACACCCCACCCTCCTGCCTCAGCCTCCTGAGTAGCTGGCATTACAGATGTGTGCTGCCTGTGCTTTTTCTTAATAGCATGTACCCATTTGTGAGCAGCACTTAAAACGGGGCAGAAGCTCCATGAGCATCTGGTGAGTGGACGTAAGAACTCATGCCCGCCACCGCATGTCACTTAAAAGTGGGTGTCTGTGAGCAGAGCTACCGACAGGTCCTCCACTGTGGGCACAGCAGGACGTATGCCTAGGTGCTCTGGGCCTCACGCCAGCGGCCGTCTTGCCTTGCGGCTGCTGTTGTTTTGCTTTCTCAGTACGGACCTTAAGCCTGACATCTTCACACTGAGTTGATCCCAGACGTCCCCGTTTTCATACTTTCCCTTTTTGAGACAGGGTCAAGGCTGGCCTTGAACCCGAGCTGTCCTCTCAGCCTCTCACTGTGCCTGTGTCAGGCCGGCCCACTGTGCCCAGCTTCGCGTGGCCTCGGGCTGCCACCGAGAGGCCTGGAGAACACAGGAGCTGCTGGTGTCGCCTGCTTACTGTGACACGGCGGTGGTAACTTGACCAGAACACGTACCAACCGCTGCCCTGTGTGCGCCGCCGTGCACACTCACTCGGCAGCCCAGCCTGTCTGCCGATGCCAGTCTCCAGGAGCGCCACCACAGCCCACCATAGCCGCAGGCTCACTGCGTGTGTGGCTGTCACTGACCGACAAGTCCTCATGCGGCTCCTGGTGGTGTGCTTTGTTTACTCTCCTGCCCCTGACTTCCTGGGTCAGCGCGGTGACACCTGGCACTGCTGACATTTCGGGCCAGACCTTCCCTGTCGTTGGCTGGCCCGGGTGTTGTAGGGTGTTTTGCTGCCTCCCTGGCCCCCCTTCCCAGCTCCAGGGTTCACAGCATGCCTCAGACTGCAAGGTGGGGTCAGGGAGAGGAAAGGGCATCAGACCTCGGCCAGCCTCAAATGCCAGGCTGGGAAACGCGGCTTACCTGGGCAGGGGCATGCAGCGGGGAGCAGGAGCTCTACGCAGAGGCGGGACTGCTCCGGTGTGGAGGTGGAGTGGCACAGCCGGGAGGTCATTGCCAGGGCCGGGCCATGTGGCCTGCTGGCCGGCGCACGGAGGGAAGTGGTAGACTTGGAAAAAGCAGGGTCGGGGGCACCTGAAGACTTAGGGCCAGAGGGCAAGGCTGGGAAGCCTACAGCGCACAGGCACCTGGCAGTGCCTGCCGTGGGAACGGGAGGCCTGGGCAGCCAGCTGGAGGCAGGACCTGCGGCGGGAGATGATGAGCAGATCCACGGTCTGAGGGAAGGGCAGAGAGGATGGAGAGGGAGGATGGGGGGAGGCCAAGGGGGGAGGAGGGAGACCCAAAAGCCCATTTCCTGAGGCGTCCCGTGCGCCAGAGCCCTCCCGGGTGAGCCCGAAGGGAGGGCTCCCTGCTCTCCTCGAAGGCTCCAGTCTAACTCCTGCAGCCCAGGCGGCCCCGTGTCCCCAGGCCCCGTGGCCTACCCTTGCCGGCTTCTCTTCTGCCTGTCCCAGGTGACTCAGTCACCCGCAGGTCCCGCTGCTGGCACCTCGGAGCTGGGAATTACTGCTGGTTCCTGCAGGTGGATGGGGCAGCTGAGCTTAGACACACAGCCGCTGCCAAGTGGAAATGCAGACCTGGTGCCACCAGGGTTTCTGATTTCTACAAGAGAAGCCAACACCCCCATGTTCTCATGGAAATCCTCCAGACTTTTAAACGTTGGCCAAAAATCGCAACCGTTTTTACAGCTCTTGCCAACATCTGCAGGTTGGATTCAGCCCGGGGGCGGCCAGGTTTCGATCGTGACTACATATTTCTGTCTCAGTATTTGTAATAATTGATTTTACTTCACCGTTTATGCCATTCTCCTCCTTAGCCTTAGGGGACTGGCTGATCTTGTCCCCAGTGGCTGCTCCACAGCCTGGCATTTGAGGATGCTTCTTAAATGTTGGCTGAATGAACTGCAGTGTTAGAGTCGAGCCGGTGGCCACAGGAGGGCTTGCATTCCTGGAAGGGAAGCGGGAACCGTGGGCAAGGCCGGCCAGGGAGCTCCCCGGGGGCCCAGAGGTCGGTCACTCCCAATTTAGATTCTGGCCCATCCTTTGTAGCTTGTGGAAGGACGGATGGGGACTTTGAGAGCCAAAGGGCCTCCATGCAAATGAGCCTGCCCCAGGCACGGGGCCAGGTGAAAATTGGGCTTTGGGGGACGGGAAAGCTCGGAATTCTAATAAGCTTAATAAAAACTGGAAGTTAGACCAACATTGGTGGGACTGCGGATCTCCTGCTGTTTGGGGGGATTTGGAGGAGGATGGAGCAGAGGATTCTGGGAGGTCGGGCTGGCTGCGTTCTCAGGGCTGGCCCAGGAGGAATCGAGTCAGGGCCTGCAGTCTCAGACCCTCAGCCGGCCCTGTGTGCCCTCTTGTGGGGTCCAGGACTCTGACCAGCAGAGGGCAGTACAGGCACAGCATGCAGCTGCAGGGGAGTGGGCTGGGGAAGAAACCAAGAGGGAAACTGAGGCCGGACGCCTGGACCTCTCGCGTCCTGTGTCCTGTGGGAGTGTCCAGCTCAGTCTCTCTACCAGCAGGAGGAGCCTGGCCCTGAGGGCTCCTGCGCAGCTTGGAGGGAGCCGAACCCACCTGCTAGGGTCTCCCCCGTCACCAGTCCGGCTGGTTTTCACATGGCATCTCACACCCATTTCAGAGACAGGGCAAAGCAAGGCTGGGAGGTTGGCTGGCAGGCCTGAGGAGTGCAGGCCATGCAGTGCTGAGCACACGTTTTCCCAGCTGTCCTGGCTGTGGCGCGGTGGACTTGGACCACCCTGGTCATTGCTGTCTCTCACCCTTCGGGCTGCCGGCACGGACTGCGTTGGGCCTGTGCTCACTCTCAGGGTGCAGATGGAGACCCCCCGACGAGCTGTAGGCTACAAAGTAGAAGTGAGACGCCACCCAGGCAAGGCTGCAGCCCCAGTGCCTGCTGAGAACGCTGACCCGACACCGCCTCTGCCCGTGACCGAGGCCCCATCCTCCCAAGCCCCAGCGGCTCCGTCCCTGGGTGGCACAGTGGTCAGAGCCATTGTGGGAGGGCTGCAGGGCTGAGCCTGAGACACCCCTGGGTGTATGTTGCTGGTGCTCAGGATTCGGTCTGTGACAGAACCGGTGTTGTCATGGCAGCTCGGGACTTTTGCGGTACAGGTGGGCCGATCACAAGGAGGGGATGCGGGTCAGACGTGGGGGAAGGTGGTGTCTCTGTGCGAGAGGCGGAGGTGCACGGAGAAGACGGGGAAGTAGGAACACAGGAAGGAGAACCCCAAGCCCTGCCGCTGAGGTCCAGTGTGGACGCCTCTGCGCCCTGCCTGTGGCAGCTTCTGAGTCCCCTGGGGCAAGGGTGGCCTGTACGGCTCCCAGTCCGATGCACAGAGCAGCCAAGGGCTGGGCTGACGGGGATGCTGGGCAGGGCCCACCTCCAAGGCTACCAGGGGTGCAAAGCCAGGGGGATCTGACCAGGCTGTTTTGGAGCCACATCCCAAGTCCAGGTGGGGAGGGAAGGAAAGGACAGGAAGCCTGGAGTTCGTGGGGCACCGTGAGCAGCGAGGAAGGTCCCCGAGGCTGTTGGCCCAGAGCCCGGGGCGGCCAGGAGCCCAGGGAGAAAGGGTGGCTTGTGGAAGAGTGGCCGGGGCTGGTGCCGTCTTGGTCTCAGACTCTGCTGGCCGAGCCTCATGGCAGGAACTGTGTTCTGCTCCCTGCTGTGCATCTGGGAGCCAGAGGGCCTGCGGGAGCCTGTGCAGATGTTAGGTGGGCAATGACCGGCCGCATGTGCCGTGCACGCGTGTGAGCTGGGCTCCCTCGGGTGTCTGGTGCCCTGGCGGGAGGCCTGGCCCTGCAGAGAGCTGCGTTCCCTGCTCTGCAGACAGGCGAGGTCGCTCCTGCGGCTCTCCGCGGGCTGTGGCCTGGACTTGGCCGTGGTCTGGGGCTGGGACGCAATGTGAGCAGAGGGGAGACACGCTGTCCACGGGAAGGTGATGGTCCCCGGCCTCGGTGGAGTTCACTGAGAGATAAGGCACGTCCTGTCCTGAGGGGCAGTGAGGGCCGCTCCCCTGCTCTGACTGGCCCGTGTCCCTGTGTTCAGTGGGTGGCACGGCTTTGCCCTTCCCTGCTAACTCGGATCACTGTGTCTGCCCTCCTCCATGATCACCCCTCGCCGGCCCTGAAGGTGACCCCTGGCCTGGCCCGTCTCGGGGTTCCGTCCCGCTGGCTCAGGGATGGGCCTGGGCCACAGAGAGGGCAGTGAGCTTCAGTTCTTCCCTGCCAGGGGCCCCAGGGCTGCTCTCTGGGGAGCGAGGCGGCAGCAGCTCAGAGCGCCAGGCACCTCGTGTGGAGAGAGCTGGCCCCAGACGAAGCCAATGCATGTGAGGGGGGAGAGATGCCCTCAGCTTGTCATTGAGCGCCTGGGTAGTGCTGTGGCGGGTGGCAGTGACCCAGGGCCTCTCCAGTTGTGTGAGTGGATATGCTTCCTCCAGTTCCAAGTCCAGAAGAGCTCTCTGCCACCACCTGACTTAAACTCCGAGGTGGAGGGTAGGCCGGAGGGGCTGGGCCAGGCCGCAGGTATTCCCTGGCCTGCTACTTCTCTCTTCTCGAAGCCAGGCTCTTCCTGTCAACTGATGGGTCTCTGCTGCCTTGCCGGACTGTGCCGCTGGAATTTGAGGGGCAGAACTCGTACATGCTGGGGTTGATAGAAATAAACCCAAATTATAGTAAATGTAACTGGGTTAAACTCACCAATTAAAAGGTAGAGCTCTTCGGTGATGGCAATTTAAAAAAATAGGTACAACAATACAAGATATACATTTAAAAAGACCTAGAAAGGTAGGAGAGAAATGAATAGAAAAATACAGTAAGTCCTCAACATGGAGTGTCTGCTGACTCGTAGCCCGTGTCGTACATGTAATAAGTGAAAGCAGCTGCGTATCCGCTCCTGAATCTCCGCGGACGCCACACAAGTTGAGCTCAGCCAGAGCTGGTTCCCGAGCTGCTCTGGGGGAGGCGCTGCAGGTGCCGCTGGTCCCTGGAGACACGTTCCTGGAGGCTCCTCTTGGGGCCGGAGGGTGTGCGAGTCGTCCCCTGGGCTGGGTCAGCTCGGAGGCAGCAGAGGCCTAGCCGTGGGCAGCCAGAGTCTTCCCCAAAGCCCAAGGCACGCTGTGCAGAGCGGACAAGTCGGAACCAGAGCCCGAGACAGTGACAAGTCACACAACTCGGGAGGCCCGGAGGAACAGTGGCTCAGGCCGCACAGTGGTAGGTGCAAAGGCCCAGGGGCCTGGATTCAGAGGCAGCAGGGTGGGCAGAGTGGCTGGAGAGGTCGAGAGAGGAAAGGGGCTGGGTACCCAGGCTGCCTCTGTCATAGTTCAATCTGTCAGGTCCCCGTTTGTGGACTGTGGGGTGTCCCCGCCCTCCACTAGAGGGGTACTGTTGTCCGGGACTCTTGTCCTCACATGGGAATGTGTTGATGGTGAATTCCTAGAGGTGGGGTTGCTGGACCGACACGAAAACAAACACTCACCTGTCTTAATCGCTGTCCTCTGAAGGGGCCTCGGTGCACCGACTGCCCGCCGCCTGCCGTCCTCTGTCTCCCTCCAGACTCTGCCAAGGGCCCAGGACGCCTCCTGTCCTAAAACCTCCCTCCAGGGAGTCACTGCCCTCCTCTCAGGAGCTGCACATCCCTGGCAGCTCCTTGGAGACAGTGAGCTCAAAGTACCTGCCATTTGTCTCTGGGAAGGTGGCAGCCAGTCTCTCCGGGGACAGAAATGCCTGGCCTGGAGGGAGGGGTGCTGTGGTCCCTTGTCTTTCTCCTCCTGAAGAGCTACACGCTGCCCCCACAAGGTCCCAGGGCCTCTGAGAATGTCCCTATTATCACAAAGCCAGCAGGGCCTCAATTTCTGGCAGGCCAAAGGGCCTGCGTCCCCAGCCTGGTGGGCAGAGGAGGGACCCTCAAGAGCGTGACAGATGGGGAGTGCAGGCTGCCCGGGCCGGGTGCCAGGTCCACAGGGGCCCAGGCAGTGGCAACCAGGCCAGGCTGTGGAGCACCGGGACCCCTGGGTGCCCAGGGCCCTGGGCTCAAAGCCTCCCTCAGCCATCCTGGTCTCAAGGTCTGCTCATCTCAGAGCTGCGCAGCACAGAGGGCCCGAGACCCTGCAGCCCCAGTGTGGGCTCGCAGCTCCCGCCAGGACAGGATGGCCTGGGGCAGCTGATGGCCCTGCTGGAAATCTGGGGCCACAGCGGGCCCTTTTTGTCTCCTTGTGGTCCCCTGGGCCTCTCAGCCCGAGACCCTCCTGGTTTCCGGATCTTGGCTGAAACACGGCTGCCGGCACTTCTCAGAGTCCACTTGGACTTTCCTCCAGAGTCGGCCCACCAGCCATTCCCACCCACGCCCGCTCTCCTCTGTAATATTTTTGAAACTTTGAATTTTTAAATTCGTTCTGTGTCTATTTTCGGCCTCTCTGCACAAGAATATCAGCTCCATAAGGGCAGGGCCTCTTTTGTGTCACGCATTCCTTTATTTCCCAGACCTTAGAACCTGGCTCAGTAAACACTTGTGGTGAGTGACTGGCCGACTGACTGACTGACCGGAGAGGCTGTGGCGGAATGGCAGCACACCTGGACACGGGGTGGGACGGACCCAGAGTCAAGTACACCTGTTCTGTCGTGCTGCGCTACCCTGGGCGGATTGCTTTACCCTCTGAGCTTTGCTGTCTCATTTGGAAATAGGATCAGGTGAGCCACACAGGAGCGCAGTGCCCAAGGAAGCGGACGCCGTCGTTTCTGGTTCTGCAGAAGCCTTGCAGTTAGTTGGCCGCCCACCCTTCATTTCCTTGCTGTGCCAGCGACTTCCTGGATGAAGGAACGGGTGGAGAGGTGCCGCTGTGGGCACTGCAGGAGCTCAGAGCGCTTAGAAGCCAACGGACCAGGGGCCGGAGCAGCAGGGCTCTCGCCTTGGCCAGTGTGGAGCAGGGCGGGTGGGAGGACTCCGAAAGCCACTGCTCGTGGGGCTGGAAGTTTCCATCTCAAATCGCACAGGCTCCTCCCAGCAGGCCAGAGCTCCGAGGGGGAGAGAGCCCAGCTCCGGCCCCAAGTTCACGGTGATATACACAACTGACGACCTGGGAGGAAAGAGAAGGGGAGATGGAGGAGAGAGGGGAGACAGCGGACAGAGTGAGACCCAGAGGCAAGACCAGCCCACCTGCAGCCGCTGCCCTCGGGAGCAAGTCCGGGCCGGCCTGGGACGCAGACTTAGCGAGAGCCTGGCTCAAAAGCCCAGTGGGCGGGACTGGCTGGGAATGTAGCCCAGCGCGAAGTCCTGGGTTCAGTCCTAGAAATCCAAAAAAGAAAAAGAGAGAGAAATTCTGAACAGAGACAAGAGTGAGAGACAAAGACAGGACGGAGGAAAACAGACAGAACAGAGAGAAAGGCCCCGGGGAACAGGGTCTGCTCAGTGTCCGAGGAGTTGCGTGCCCGCAGGCGGGGGCGATGGGCTGCCACGGCCTGTCTGTGTGCCCCCAGCACTTACAAGGCCCAGAGCCCCCTGCCACGGCCAGCCCTGGGGAGTCTGCCGCCCTCTGCCAGACCAGCCTTCCTCTCACTCAGCCCTGTGTGTCCTGTCTCAACCGTCACCACAGCCACGGCCACAGGTGCCCTTGACAGCATTTACTCCCAGCTGCCCACTCTGCCAATGGAAATGTACTCAGAAAGGAAACTTTAGACCACTACTGGAAATGAAAAAGAAGGCAACTCGACAGCCGTCCTCTCAGTGCTCCTGTGGTGGCTCCTCCAGGGCCGACTGCCGCCAGCCTCTGCCTACTAGGGACATCGGCTATCTTTTGAGACGCTTCTGGTCTTTATGCCTCATGGGGTGTTTTGTGTGTGTGCGTGTGTGTGTGTGCGTGTGCATGTGTGTGCGCCCGCACGCGCACCCAGAGAGGCGTGTCCCCTACTCCCGGCACTCTGAGGAGCCCAGATGTGCTCTGTGGCCTCTGCCCTGCTGCTCCTCCTCCTGTGACCTGGCTGGGTCTGTCTGCCAGTGCTCCACCCCACTGCCACTCCCAGCAGGTGAATGGGTGTCTGTTCTGTCTGGATGTGGCCCTCGTCCATTCACGCCGGCGCTGTTGTGGGTGCGCTGCCGTCCCACTGTGCCAGCATGTGAGCAGCGTGGCCTCTTTACCCTCCCTGGGTGGTGGCTGTAGGTAGCAGGTCTGCGAGCTTCCCAGATGGTGGCCTGTGGCCGCACGTACGGAGGGTATTCCTCTCAGAAGCAGCTGAAGGTTAAGGCTTCTTGACGTGAATTTGTGGGGTAGAAATACAGAGGGGAAAGGAGGAGGAGGAGGAGTCTGGCCCGGGGCTGGCGCGTCCCTGGGGCCTCACCTCCGCGGGTGCCCACTTCAGCTCCCTATAGTCCTAGGTGCGGTGGAAGGGGTGAGGGGGAGGTTGGGGGCTCTTGGGGTCCTGTTGCTGGCTGTATAGTCCAGCTCGTCCTGGAAACCTGTCTTCCTCCTTCCGTCCCTCCCCCTCCCTCCTCTGCCCCTCCCCCGCCTCCCCCCCCCAAGGGAGGCGCTTTACTTGGGGTCAAAGTAGAGCAGAAAAGGGGCTGGTGCTGCTTGATCACGAGCTTTTCCAAGCCCCCTCCTCACACACCTGCCTGTAGGCCTTGGAAATCCCCAAAGCCGGAACTTGCCTCTTGTTTACTCCTGCAGCTGCATCTGGGGTCCCGAAGGTGTTGGGCACTGCCAGGGCAACAAGCGATGCCAAGGCTGTGGGAACAGGCCATCAAAATCAAAACATTCTGCCACCCTTTGCCCTAGCCCACCTAAGACCCACTGAGCCCTGGCCCTGTGGCCTTGGCTGGACTGTTCTGGACCCCCGGCTGCGGGTTCCGAGCCGTCCATGGGCTTGGGCCGGTTGGGGCGGCGCGGCTCGGCCAGGCCGTGGGAGTTGGGGAACCTATGACCTGAGATTGTAAGGTGCTCCGCAAATGCCACCTCCGAGTTGGGCCACTTCACTTTAAAAGGCAGGATCCTAAGAAGAGAGATGCTAATGACTCCACTGTGAGAAATGAGACCTTTGGAGAAAGGGCAAAGAGATGGCAAGATCGCGGCGCAGAGCCAGCCGAG
The DNA here is from genome assembly GCA_004026965.1 of Petromus typicus. Taxonomy (NCBI): domain Eukaryota; kingdom Metazoa; phylum Chordata; class Mammalia; order Rodentia; family Petromuridae; genus Petromus; species Petromus typicus. Next base: position 35,705 of record PVIR01003858.1, on the reverse strand, counting down.
GGCGCCGCGGTAATTGCTGCTCTCCCCACAGTCTCCTCTCCAGAAGATGCCAGCCGCTCACCTCTGTCCTCAGAGGGCAGAGCGAGAAATTAGCTTAAATTGGAGCTGGAAAGATTTAGGTTACGGGTAAGGAGGAACTTTTCAAACTCTGAAATGTGCTACCAAGAGAGGCTGCGGCTCTCGAGAGAGCAGCTAAAAATAGCTCCTCCTTTAAAAATAGGCCTGGGCGGTTTTGAACATAGCTCAGCTCCTCCGATGCTGGGGTTGGTTTCCAGCGCGGCTGCCAGCGGCCCCCAGGCCACAGGGCACGCAAGTCAGCTCACTCCCTGCTGTGGCCAGCATCCGGGTGCCTGAGATTTGTGCAGATAAGGGGCTTATCATCCACCTCCTGGCCTGTCAGGCACTGCCAGGCTGTCTGATGGTACAGTTCCCTTCCATGGAGGCAGTTCTGGGCTGGCAGGAGCTGGGAGCTGGGAGCTGGGTCAGACACAACAGCCTGTCTCCGCTGCCCCCAGCACCCGGCCCCTCGGTCCCTCGGTCCGTGGCCTGCCTCTCCAGGTCCTGAGACTTGCTGGGACTCTTGCATCTCAGTGGTGCCAGGCATCTGTGGCTCCCGTCACCTGTCCCCACTGCCTGTGCCTTGGTGCCCGGCCTGGCCACCTCCTCTCCTGCCAGAGCGACTTCAGTGTCCCTCCAGCTTCCTGTCTGATATTTGTCTGCCGCCAGCTCTCCACACAGAGCCAGGGAGGCCCCCAAAGCAGGTCTAGCGGGGTGAGGCACAGTGCGAGAGCTCATGCTCTGACGCAGGAGGCCCTGGATTCACCCCAGCAGCTACCAAAATAAAAACAAAACGGAGAGAGAAGCATGTTTTACAGTGGTCGGTTCCTGCCCATGGCCGGCATAGCTGGCATCCTTGTGCCCCGGCAGCACGGCCGAAAGCCAGCCACAGTGCACTCCGCCTGCCACACTTTCCTCCTCTCTCCTTCAGCGTGCTGACACTGTGTCCAGCCCTACAGGTGCCAGGAGCCAGGCCGCTCTACCCCGGCCACGGGCAGAGAAGAGCAGGAAGGGGAGAGAGAAACTGGGTCACACTAAAACACGAGGGCGGGCAAAGCCCAGTAGATTTCTGAATCACCTGTGAGACCCTCCAGGCTCCGCACATCGAGCAGCAGCCGTGAGCTAGACTACGAGACCTGCAGGACTGCACGGGTCACACGCTGCAAAGTCACCCCTGTGCTGCCCCCAGTGACCTGGCTCCGGCTGCCTGTGTCCTCTGCCCAGGAAACGCGGGTGGCAGCTGGGGCCGCCCAGCAGTCAGAGGGGCGACAGTGTGGGGCAGGTGTGGGGACGGGGGAGTGCACAGCCGTGATGACTCTGGCGGGGGCGGCACCGCTCCGCCGGGTGGGGAGAGGACCCTTGGCGCTCAGCCCCTGCATCACCCCAAGCACGCGAGCCCATCAGCCGCTTCTCACTGGTCACTCACCCTGAGGCCCTTCCGCTCGGTGACCTGGGAGCCTGCTGGGGATGGCACTCGAGGCTGCCAATGAATAAAGTTGACTTCCTGTTACAAAAGGAGAAGAGGAAGGAGACAGGCCTGGCCAGCACAGGTCTGAGTTCTTAGTACTCTGGGAGGCTGAGGAAGGGAGATAGTGAGGTGGGGCCCAGGTTCAAAATAAAAACAGGCGAGGGCCGGGGAGTTAGCTCAGTGGTTCCGGCGCCTGTCTTGCAAGCGCAAGGGCCCTGGTTCGATTCCCCGGTAACCACATACCATACTGGGTGTGGAGACTCACGCCCAGCAGCAACCAGTACCACATACAACAGTGCCGGGCGTGGTGGCTCACGCCTGTAATCCCAGCACTCGGGAGGCAGAGGCAGGAGGATCGCTGTGATGTGAATTTGAGGCTGAGCTCAGGGCCAGCCTGAACCATAAAGCGAGACCCTGTCTCAAAAAACCTAAAATAAAAAAAATAAATAAATAAAATAAAATAAATAAAAACGGGCGGGCGATGTGTTCAGTTCAGAGGCCCTGGTTAAACCCTAATACAAAGAGCAAGGAAGGGGAGAAGGAGAGAAGGAGGGAAGTGAGGAAGGAAGGCAGGGAAAAGAAAGGAAACACTTTGTCCAGTGTGTGCTGAGGGCCCAGGCGGCGGGGCTGCCCCAGCGGGCCCTGTGCCACCTCCCAGCCCATGGCTGCATCTGTCTCACTCCTCCATGTCCCTGCCAGCACCCGGAGTCGCAGTCCCTGGCATGGCATACCCTGCAAGTCCACACCGGCATATACAGGAGTATTTACTCAGACAGATGTGCCCCGAGCATTCTCGGCAATAACTTAGCATCTTTAATAGTAGACCCTATTATAAATTAATTAATCAGCCACCTCCCTGAAATCTGCATTAAATGGAGCATGGAATTCACATAAGGCCTTCAAACCCTGCGAAAGAGGCCCCACCAGCTGCACGCGAATCCTGGAAATCAGGTCACCGTCGTGCGTGCGCACCCAGCAGCACCTCCAGCTGCAGAGCTGCCCCAGAAGGGGTCGTCAGGACGCTGCCGGCCTAGAGGGACATCTGGGGCCGGACTTCTGTCCCCCAGGGGTGGAGATGATTGGTGTGCCTTTGGCCCCACCCTGTGCCACCCCGCCGACTCCTCTCTCCCCGCCTGGCCCCTGACACAGTTGCAGTCCCGGGTCCCCACACGTCAGGCGGCCACGTGCCCCTGCGGGACTGCCTGTGCCTTCCACTCCGGGATGAGAAGCGCTCCCACGCCTTCTCTGCATGCCCCAGCCTCCCGTCCCCCGTCTGCCCACCTTGCTCTGGCTGTGGCCTTGGCCTAACCTCACCTGGCGACCTTGCTTCACCCTTGCTTGGTGGAGAAGCGGAGCCAAACAGTCGAGGACCTGACTCGCCCTCGCGTGTCTGCTCCCCTGCTCCGGCGCTGACGGTGCTGACGCTGGCCCAGCCGGCCCTGTGCTCCGCAGCCTCGGCCCCTCCTTGGACCCCGCTCCTGATGCCCTCGCTGGGTGCACCTGGAGACAGGTCCCTGCCACCGCAGCACACCCACACCCAGGCCCGCCCCCCATCTTCTCCTGGAGCCCCAGGCGGTGACAGGCTTTGCAATCACTCTCTTCTCTCCTCCTGTTTACCACCTGCCACAGATGAGCCTGTGTCCTGGCCGCCCTGAGACGGAGCCTGCCATGGTCATTGTGACCTTTAGCTGGCAGACCTGAGAGACCCATGCCCGTCTTTGACCTAACGGGTCGCTCTGTCCTTGAGTCGTGCCCACCGCTACCTTGGCCACCTGCTCTGTCCTCCCATCTCCCTGGCCTCCCTCCTCCAAATGCCCATCTGCGCCAGGCCTGAGAGCCCTCTTCCTGCTCAGTCTGCCTCCGGGTAACCTCTTGGCACACAGCTCAGCATCCTCCCTGAGGCGGTGACTCGCAGTGACGTCATCAGCACGGGCCAGGCCCGAGCCGCAGGCGTGGCCCTCACCGCTTAGTGGGAGCCTTTGCCTGGAAAGGAAATCTCCAGCTTCAGCAGCCCAGGAAGGTCCTGCTCCCTCCAAGCCTCTTCTCTCCTTGCCTCTTCGTCATCTGCGTAGTTGCTTGAACCTAAACCAGCAGCCATCCTGGTCTTAAGAGGCCCTCACACCCAGAGCTGGGCCACCTGCCAGTCCTGTGACTTCCAGTCCCAGTCCTTCATCGTTGCTATCACAGGATACCCAAGACTGGGTGATTTAGAAAGAGTAGGAGTTTATCTGGCTCCTGACTGGGAAGCCAGAGCACGGTGCGCCTGGCCTGGCATCCGGGTCTTCCTGCTGGGTGGCAGGGGCTTTGCCAGCTCAGCGTCTCCCGCTGGCTGCCGACCTCCCTGATCCCGATGCCTCCCAAGGCCCCGCTTGCACCACTGCGTGCAGATGTGGGGACATGTTTGAATGACACCGGCCACCAGCTGCAGCCTGGGCAGCACAGCCTGGCCCTGGCACCCTCCTCCTGCCTGGCCTCGCCTGAGTCCCCGGGATCTCCTCCACACAGTTACTGGAGCATTGGTGCTAAAAGCTTAAATTAGGGGTGGGACTGTGGCTGCTCACAGAGTGCTTGCCTGGCACAGGGGCGCACCTGGCTGCCATTCACAGTACCCCAAGAGCCAAGAGCTAGAGTCAGAGACCCCCCCGGCTCACATCATGATCAGCCGAATGCCGAATGCCCCACTACAGCCCCTGGCTGTGCCCAGCTCCCCACCCTCAGCCCTTGAGTCCCTCCCTGATCTCACCGGCTCGGAGAGGCTCCCACTCCTGGGCCCAGCCCCTGGCCTGCTTCCTTCCCTCCTGACCAGTTCCCCTCCCGATGTCTTCCTGTTCTTGTTTTAACTGCCAGTGTCCCTTTGCTAGAAAGACAGACCACAGAGAGCCAGACATCTGTCCATCTTGTCCCACTTTCCCCCCAGCCCACCCTGGAATGTCCTTGGCACTTGAAAAGGCTTCCCTAAATATTTATTGACTGATTGAGTTAATGAGTGGTGAGTGAAGAAGTGACTATTGGAGAATGTGTCCTCTGGCTTCTGCGTTCTGACACCGTGGACCAGGCACCTTCTCCCTGGCCGCCACACTCTCCCAAGCGTCTCGTAGTCAGATGCCTGCTGTGTGCCAGGCACTGAGCTGTGGGCTGAGGCCGAGTACAAAGCAAGCAGGCCAGTGTGCCGGCTGCTACACCAACACCGTGAGTCTCTGGCTTGTGTCCGTCTGTCCATTCATTCCTCTGGTTCTTGGACAGGGCTTACTATGTGCCAGATGCCCTTTTAAGTGCTGCAAACATATAAGCTGCTTAATCTCCATACAAATCCAGGAAGCAGGTGCTGTTACTCCCCCATGGCAGTGAGGACACTGAGGCACAGGAGGCCCTCTGCTCAAGGTCACTTCGCAGGACCGTCTCTCCCGCTGGCTGCAGCCCCGCCTTCCCTGGCTCTGCTCTCCACGTGCTTCCTGGCTGGTCCCTCTCCAGCCCCTGCCCTTGAGCTCTGGACGGCTCCATGAGGGCCAGGATGGGGACAGGGCAGGGTCCCCACTCTGGGCTCCGGTGTCATTGTGTCAGCCCAGCGCTGGCTCCGGGGCTCTGCAAGGCCCTCCAAAGCGGGGAGGAGCCGGGCCCACCAGGCGCAGAGCCTTGGTGCTGGAGTTGGGAGTTCCAGAGAGGCCCGAGCGTGTCCTGGTGAGGCCACGCCAGGGGGCAGCAGGAGAGGCTCGTTTACTGAATCGCCACTCATTTAGGAGGCGCAGCCCTTGGCCAAGCAAGTCGTTTGCTAATCCTGATGAGCTGGAAACAGCCCTTCTGATAAGGACTCTCAGGACGGACACTTTGGTGACCTTGCTACAGAAGGAATGCGTTTCTGGAAACACAGCCTGGTCTGATGTCTGAGGCAGAATCTTTAAAATTCCACCACTCTCACCAGGGTGTCTGTGAGTGGACTGCAGTCTTTTTACCTAAAATGTGGCCTTGCCTATTTGGGGATAAATGGGATCAATTGAGGAGTCAATGTTTTCTAAATGAGGACTTTGGAAAATTAATTATTTGACCAGCTTCGGGTGTAGCCTTGGGTACAGCTGGGAGGCTTTGCTGTCAGATGCTGACTGGGCCACCAGGAGATCAGTCAATGTGGACCCGTCAAGGCCAGGCAGTGAGGAAGACGTGGACAGAACAAGAAACCAGAGTCTGGGGTGAGATCCAGCCTCAGGAGACGGCGTGGCAGAGTGGGAGGCATGCGGCTGCCCTGCGAGACTCGGCTTCCTCGAGTAAGCGTGGGTGCTGATACAGTGATCACACGCGATAGCTTCCAGGTCACGGCTGAGCGCAGAGTTGAAACATTGTGGCCCTGGCTTGGGAGCAGGGACAGAGGTCAGCGGGGTCGACACAAGTTAGGACACAGAAGTGAAGCTCCACACATAGGGTCCCTGGGGGCTGGACTTCAGTGTCTTTTATCGGAAATTTTGGGGCCAGAAGTGTTTTGGATTTAGGATTTTTTCAAATTTGGGAATATACAGGACCCAAGGCTAAAGGTGAAATGCCTTCTGCATCGTTTGCACCTTTTACACACAGCCCAGAAGTAACTATGCAGCTTTAGTGTACCTGTGTAAGTTGCAACTCAGCAGCTGGGGCCAAGCGTGAATTTCACTCTAACATCCTTTCAGGGGTCACAGAGTTTCAGATTCTGGAGCGTTTGGGATTTTTTTTGATTAGTGATACTCTCAACCTGTACAAGGAACCATTTCACATCAGTAGGGGGCTGGATGTGGTGGCACAAGCCTGTGTCCGATCCCTCAGGAGGCTGAGGCAGGAGGATCACAAGTCTGAGCCAAGCCTGACTTATGAGGATCTTGTTTCTCTCACTCTCTCACCCTATATATGCATATCTCTATATGCATGTATGTATACATAGGAGTCATGTATGTATATATGCATCTCTATATACACATATGTATGTATATATGTATACACAGGAGTTGTGTTATATGTATGTATATATACAGATCTCACTATACACAAATGTATGTATGTATACACAGGAGTTATATGTATGTATGTATATATGCATATCTCTATATATACGGATGTATATACACAGAAGTTGTATATATATATGTACAAGTAGGCATTATATGTATATATACACATCTCTATATACATGTACGTATGTATGTATGTGTACACGTATGTGTGTGTACACAGGAGTTATATGTATTATGGGTGTGTGTACATTGTGTAGAAGAACGGACTAGAAATAATTCAAAGCAATTAGCTAATCACTGAAAAAGTTAAGTCAGACCCCGTGTCACACCGTTCACCAAGATAAATTCCAGATGGGTAACACAAATATCTGTAGGTATGTGAGGAAAAGCACCGGAGAATGTGTTAATGATGTTGGTTTTCTTAAAGGAGACATAGGACGCAAAAACCAGAAAAGAAACACTGATAAATTTGTCTCTGTTAACATAAAAGCCTATGACAAAAGCACATTATATTCTTAATTGCCAAAACCTGGAAGCAAGCAAGGCCTCCTTTGATAGATGAAGGGCTCAGGGAGCGTTCACAGCACCGTGGGACGCCCAGACGATGGCATATTGTCCAGTGTAAAAGGAAGTCAGCCACCTTGCGCTGGAAAAGTGTGAAGGACTCTTAAACGCATCTGGCTCTCTGCAAAAGAGCCGCTCGGAAAGGGCCGCGTACATGTGCTTCCAGTAATGCGCCCTTCAGGGAAGGCGCAGCCGTGGAGACCAAGGGGATCCGTGACTGCAGGGTCCAAGGAGCAGGGGAGGCGGGGACGGTTGGGGTGGCCTCGGCCCCGTGCCCCGTCAGAGCCCATGGAATCTGCAGAGCAAAGACCGAGCCTCACCGTGAGCCCTTGACCATGTGAGATTTGGGTCCTCACTGTCACACACATGCCAGGGGGGCCGGGTGTGAATGACAGGGCACCGGAGTGGGGTGAGGGGCCATGGGAACGCTACTCTCCACTCGGGTCTTCCCTACACATAAAGTCCTCTAAAAATAGGAGGTTTATTGACTTAACAACTGGTGCACAAAGGGAAAGACAAAACAGGAAACTCTCTGCCATCTGTGTTGCAGGCAGGTTAGTACCCAGGACCCTATCAACTAATGAAGAGATAGCCTTTTAAAACAGGCACAAAGAAAACCAAAGACACAGAGGGGCGCATTCACAGAGGCGAAATGAACGTGGCAAATGACCGGAAGTGCCGGGCGCCCTGGCAGGGGAAGCACGGGGCTGTGCGAGAGGCGGCTCTCCCCGTGTGCTGGTGACGCGCCTCATGTGAGGGCTGGGCTGAGCACTTGAGGGGCTCCCCGGCACCCCAGCCCCCGCCCGCCCTGGATAATTTCCTGACCCGAGAACCCCCGGCCCTGAAGAGCCGCCTTCCTGTGAGCTGACCAGGAGGGTGACCAGCCAGGGACACCGGACTGCGCTGGGCTCCCGACCTGGAGCTCCAGACTCACGTACGGGAGGAGGGGTGGGGCCTGCTGGGGTGCTGGCTTCGCGTCTCCCTCTGCTTTCGGGGGAGTATTTGCCCCACAGGAACTGGCAAATGAAGGGCCCCAGGGCTTCTCTTAGTTCAGGGTGACCGAAGACAAAAGACGTCTTCCCTGGCTGAGATCCAGCCGGCTCTTTCCCTCTTTGAGTTGCTCTTTCTCACCTCGATCCTCCTCTTTGCTCTGTTTCTGTCTCTGCTTCAAGGGAAGGGGGTGGTTCTTGTGGGCAGCTGGGGAGACCAGGACTGAGGCGCCGAGGTCGGCCCGCCATGTGAACGGCACTGGGTCTGCACTCGGCTTCCCCATTCTCTTGTGGAAGACCAGCGGCCAAGTCGGCCCGCGTCGTCTCAGGCAGGTGTCCGGACCTGGCTGCCTCCGCCATGTGCAGTGGACACCCCGAGCTTGTCTTAGGGTGACAGATACTCAGGGACAGCACAAGTTGAGAGCCCGAGCAGTGGACTGCTATAAGTATGCGCACAAGCACTGCTGGGCTGAGTTCCTTTCTTCCCTTACCAGCCGCCCTCCTCCGCCGCCTCCTCCACGGGTCCTAGCCACACAGGGCACCCAGTGGTTCCGGTGCCACGGTGCACACCCTCTCTCCCCACAGAGTGGTGCCTCGGGGTCGCACTGATCCTTGTTTCGGGAGGAATTTGTGTCCACTTCACACAGACCCATAGCGGCCTCGCCCTGAGTGGTGGACAGCTCCAGCCATATAAATCTGGCTCCTTTCCCACTGTTGTAAATAAAGTTTTATTGGCACACAGCTGCACCAGCCATTTGTGTATTGCCCCTGGCCCCCTTTGTGCTCCCTGGGCAGGGCTGCCCGGTGTGGCAGAGACCTGCCTGACCGTCGTGGGTCTATACGTGGATCCAAGTGCTTCCTCTGCTTTCATTTCTTCCCAGCTGCCCTTAGCTGTGGCCCCACCTGGAGCCACTGGCCAGTTCAGAAGCTGCCCCTGGCCTGCAGTGCCCAGTGGCAGGCAGCAGGGCTCTGGGTGGTTGGGCCCTGCTCTTCTGACGCCCTGTGTCCTGTCGCAGGTCTCCTGGGGATGGTCGCCCACATGATGTACACACAGGTGTTCCAGGTCACCGTGAGCCTCGGCCCCGAAGACTGGAGACCCCACTCCTGGGACTACGGGTGGTCCTTCTGGTGAGTGGCCGCCGACCCTCTGGAGGAGAGGATTTCAGAGCCCCGAGGGCCCTGGCAGAGGAAGGCGGGCACCTCTTAGTCCCAGGCGCCTGAGGACCCTACAGTGGTTGGCAAGGGAGGCCGAGGGCCTCGTGTGGCTCTGCCCTCGGGATGGTGAGTTTCACGTTCTCACACTTGGGAACAGATCCAAAGCAGGACAGCATTTGTGCCACGTGCAGATTACGTGCAATTCGAGTTCCACTGTCCGAGGCACAGCTTTCTCGGGGCGCGGTCCCACTCACGTGGTCGTGCTGTCCACAGCTCCTGTCGCACGGTGGTGCGGTGCTGAGCAGGTGACAGAGCCATGGAAGGTGGACAGGGAGGCTGGCGAGATGAGTCCGATGGGGCACAGAGGGCGTGGGGCGGCTGAGGGTCAGAAGGGTCCCCTCGAGGTACTGTGCCCAGAGAGGCAGAGCCGCCGGGCGCTGCTGTCTGTCATGGAGCAGGTGTGCTCAGCCCGAGGGGCGGCCATGGCGCTCTGGGTCGGAACACGAAACCCAGCAACATCAGTGTCAGGTCAAAAAGTCACTGCACAATGAGGGCATGGGACACCGTGGAGTCACAGGTGACAAGCACTACGAGGCCCAGAGACGCTGAGCAGTTTGGCCCAGGTCCCCAGCAAGAGCCCTGAGCCCTGAGCTTCCCCTCGTGTCCTGGTGCGCCTCTCGGCCCGGGCTGTCTGTGGAATTCAGGCCAAGCTGCTGCCCACCCGGCTTGCAGTCTCTGACTCACTGGGAGCACAGGGCTGGCTCATCCCTTGCTGGAGGCTCTGGGCCTCCCCTGCCTGTGGGCAGGTTAGCTGGCATCACAGGGGCACGGTTCCTCGGGGGCAGCTCTGCCACTGTGACCCTAGAAGAGCCTGGGTTCCCGGAACCACTGGGAGGGCTTTGCTGCATCTGCTGGCGTCACTGGCGAGAGGCTGTGTGGTCAGCAGAAAGCCTGCTCCTGTGTCCCTGAGGCCGGTGGCTCTGGCCCCCTCTCCTCTGCAGCTGGAGTGAGGGGAGGGATGTGAGGCCCGAGGGGCCGCGAAGAAAGAGCAGGGCCTGGAGCCGGCTGACAATCAGCTCCCGGCGCTGCTGGCTGCTGAGCTCTGAGGCAGCCTGGCCGGGCATCCTGCCCAGCTCTGTCCCTGGCAGTGAACCGGCGTCCCTCTGGCCAGCAGCGGCCGCGGCCACCTCCCTCGTGATAGCTGCAGTCTTCCACTGACCTGGAGCAGAAGTGGTGTCTGTGCATCCGCATCCGCCCCAGCTCCTCTGCGCTGCCTGTGTGGAATCCCCGAGGGCAGAGTGGGCGACAGTCGCCCCCTCACCGTCCTCCCTCTGCTCCCCAGTGTCCACTCTGCTCTTGGCTTTGAAAACCAGGCCACCCACCCACATCTCTCACTGCACCAGCTCAGAAACTCACGCTGCAGACACTAGCAGGGGCTCCAACTCCAGAGTTTCAAATCCGCTCCTGTGGGGGCCTGGGGGCTGGAGGATGAGAGCGAAGGGGAGAAGGGCTCACAGTCACAGCCGGAGCCTTCCAGCCCATGAGAGGAGCACTGCTTCCGTGCCGCCTTCTCTCAATCTATTAATCTGTTTTTATTTCGCTCATTCATTCATTCACTCTCTGATGAACAGAGCACAGCCCCTGGATTCCCGTCACGGACAGTGTGGTGTGTAGGAACGGTCCAGGACAAACGCGGTAGGGCTTCCACTTCTGAGAGGAAGGAATAGACGCCTCTCCCTACTCCCCTTGCTCAGTACAGCTAAAATCCCAGTTTGTTATGCCTGAAACAGACCTAAGGAGACCCTGGAGGGGGTGAGAGGAACACCACATTGCTGAGCTCTTCTTGTGTTGTGCATTGTTGGATTTGAAGAGGTTCAACCTAGAAATGTGGCAAGGCTTAGGCAGGAAAGCAAGGATCCAGGCCAAGAAGCCTGCTTTCTCTCGCTGGAGGACCAGGAAAGGGTTGGCCAACCAAGACAGAGAGGTCCTGGCAGTTACTGCTCTCCCCCGGCCATACATCCTAGAAAAGCCCTGTGGCTCCAGCCTCCACCTTTGGCAGCCAGGGATGGGGCTCAAATTTTGACTTCAGCAGGCTTTAAGGAGGCACCGCAGTGCCTCTGCTGAGGTGGCAGCAGTACAAAGACCCCTCCACCGACAGTAGCCAGCACAGCTGCCATGGAGCACAAGGGAGTGTGGGCCTCGCTCCACCAGGCCGCAGCAAGGTGCCCTTCTCATTCCCTGCTGGCATATGTCAGGGCTGGGACTGCCACCACTACCTCGTGTGATTATCCCCACCCACCATGCCAGTGCAGGCAACTCAGGGAGCAGGAATGAGGGATCAGCAGAGGCCTGCAGGGGTCAGAATGCCCTCCCCTTCCTTCCCAGCATGCTCTCCTCCATGAACGTCAGCGGTGACCCCGCGGGAAGCCCAGACCCACATCTGTGTCCAGAAGCAACAAGTCAGTGCCCACCTTCCTTTGCCAAGGTGGTATCAAGGAGGCAGCTAAAACCAAAGGTTTAAATGAAATCCAGAGGCCCATAAAAGTGCCAAGAATCGTAGAGTTGCTGCTGTAATCACTCACTGTCCCAAGGACCCGGGAGATCTCAGCTCAAATGAAAAAGAAGATCGACAGATCCCAATCCTGAAATGACAGAGGGGTTACAATTCGCTGATAATACTTCTGTTATAATCATCATAAAATATGTCGATCAGTAGTTAGCAACACCTCTGGAAAAAAATAAAAGTAAAAGAAATGTAAGACATAAAGAAAACCTGAATGGGAATTATAGAACTAGAAAATACGATAACCAAAGTAGAAAACTCAGTGATTGGATTCAGCAGCAGATCGGAAGTGACAGGTGCAAACAGTGAAATAACAAGAAGACAATAGAAATGACCAAATACAAACAGCAGAAAGCGAATGAGCAGAGCCGCAAGGACTTCTGGGATGGCATTACAGACTTAACACCGGAGTCTCGGAAAGAAAGGAGAAGGCAGGCGAGACGGAAAAGGATGCTCAGAGAAAGATTTGCTGAAAACTTCCCAAGTCTTATGAAAGTTATATATCCATAGACTCAAGGAGCTAAATGAACCCTCAAATGGTAAAATCCAGAGAAACCCATGCAAAAATGCATCAGAGTCAAATTTTTAAGAATAAAAATCATAGAAAAAAATCTTAAAACCAAGGAGAAAAGAGTAATATATTAACTGCAGTGAAAAGCAATTCAAGTAACAGTGGACTTTACACTAGAAAGTGCAACGGCTAGAAGGAAATGGTAACAACATCCCTCTTGCACTGAAAGAGAGGAATGTCAGGATTTTGTGGGTAGTAAAAACACACTTCAGAGAAGAACAAATCAAGCTCCCTCAGATTAAAGAAGACTATGAAAATTTGTTGCCAGTGGTCCAACCCCCAAAATGTTCCAAAGAAGTTCTCTAATACTAATTAAAGCAACGAGGAGATTTTGGACGTCGAGGAGGAAGAATGAGGAATGGAAAGAGAAAATTTAGGTCCCCTCTTGATTTTTCTAAATTGCATTTGATGGCTGAAACAAAAATCGGAAGATCTGACATGGTTCAGAATATTTGGAAAGGAAATACTTAGGACAGTGGCATTATAAATGGGAGACAGCAAAGAAACATAAAAGGAGCCAAGCCTCGAGGTTCATCCAAGTTAATAAAATGTCAACAGCAGTGGACTGTGATTCATTACACGCATAGAATGTGGGCTTAGAGTAGCCACTGAAAAAGCTAGAAGAGAGATACATCCAAGACCACCACAAAAACTCAGAATGGGAGCTTAAAACATTCAGGTAACTCACAGGAAGGTGAGAAAAAGCAACCAATGCAAAAGAAGCCAGGTGTGGTGGGTGGTACATGCCTATCATCCTAGATGGGAGAACCACAGGCTTGAGCTCAGCCCGAGAACTTGGCAGCTTAGTGAGAGCTGATAAAACATAAAAACGCAATGCTGCTCGGGATGCAGCTCAGTGCAGAGCTCCTGTGTGCAACCCCAGTGCAGGAGGAAAATGCAGGAAAAAAGAAAACAAACTGATAGAATTAAGTTACACCAAGAATTACATGAAAAGTTAAGAGATTAGCAGAATAGATTAAAAAGCCTTTGACCTAACTTCATGCCATCTATAATAAACTCTAATACAATAAGCTGGATATGTTGAGTATAAAAGGGTAGAAAATATATAGCGCGCAAATATCAAGGAAAAGGATTCAGAATTAGTTCTATTAATATCAATGTACCTTCTTGACTTAGGATTATATCCTGATAAAAATTTTATAAACTGAAAATATTGTAAGTTAATATTGTAATCATCGTAGCTTAGCCCAGCTGATCTAAAGTATTCCAATGCCTATTTTAATTTATGATTGGGCAAAGTCATCTAGCATAGAGCCTATCTTGTAGTAAAGCACTATACACAGAGCTGGGCATTTGGTAGACATGATGGCACGAAAAATAAAATAGAGTAGTAAAAGCTGGCAACATGGTAGAGTGTTGGCTGTCTGTCCTTGTGATATGGCATACTGGGGGCCATGACGTACTGCCACTATCTGACATCATGAGAAAGGATCATATCACTCATTACCAGCCAAGGAAAAGATCAAAATTCAAATGGATCTCTAATTTCTATTGAATGCATACCACTTCCACAGCACCAAGTTGAAAACTGGAAGCTGAATCGTTGTAAGTCAGGGGCCCTTTATGTTAGATAAAGTAGACAAGGAGCAAAGAAAATTCTTAGAAACGGACATTAAATAGTCATAAATGTGCATCTTAAACACACCGCATCCCCAAGCAACAGCAGAATGCACATTCTTCTTAACGCCCTTGCGACATGTACCGAGACAGACCATGTCATGAACCATAACACAAGCACCAACAAATTTTTAAAAATGGAAACCATATAGAATACATCCCCTGACCCCAGTGGAATCAAGAAGACAGGAAAATCTGGAAGCACTTGGAAACTAAACAGTAAACTTCTGAATAATACATAAGTCACAGATGAAGCCTCAAGGAAGATTCAAAAATCCATTTAACTGAAGAAAATAAAAACCAACATATCCAAACCTGAGGCGCAGCTAAAGCCTTGCTGACAGGAAAACTCAGAGCATTGTAAGCTTACTTAGAAAAGAGAAAACGACTCAAATCAGTAATAAAGTTTCCCACTCCGACAGTCTAGAATAAAGAAGAACAAAATAAATCCAAAATGAGAAGAATCTAGATCAAGCAAAAGAAAGATACGAGCAGAAACCAGTACAATTGAAAGCAAGCAAAAATCATAGAGAACGTCAGTGAAAAAGTCTCATTCCCAAGGAGTATAAGCGAGATTGAAAAACTTCCAGCAACGTCAGGACTAGAGCAAGGTCTCACCCCAGAGCCCAGAGACAGCAGCCGAGCGAGCCGCAGCCCATCGCACAAGCTTGGCAACTCGGGCGGCGGATCACGTCTTCCAAAAACACAAACGGGCACGACAGACTCAGTGTGAAGCAGACAACTCCAGGACCTCGGTAACCGCTGAGCAAGGGGAACTCGTCATCTGACTGCAGTCAAGAAGGAAATCTCCAGGTACAGACAGTTTTACTAGAATATCCCACCAAACATTTACATAAGAATCAACAACCATTTTCTTTCAGAAAGTCGAAGAGGATGAAACACTTGTGCAATTCAGGACATTGGGTTAGAGTCACCCTGATATAAACACGGGACAAAGTGCAACAATCAGACCCATGAATAGTTCTCACGAGGGTAGATGTCAAAATCCTTAATGAAATAAAGAGCAAATAGGACTTGGTGATATATTTAAAAATTATTCATGACAAATGGAGCTTATTCCAGACATGAAGACTGGTTCAGCCTTTGAAAATCAGTCGGTGCCATTCATTATATTAAGGAAGAAAATCACACAACTGTATCAGCTGATCCGGGAAAAGCACTTGAAGTGATATTTATTCATATTTTTAAAACAACTCCCTGAAAGTTAGGTCCAGAAGGGGCTGTTCTCAACTTAATCTGTGAAATACGTAGAGCTAACAT
Organism: Petromus typicus; assembly: GCA_004026965.1. Lineage (NCBI taxonomy): Eukaryota > Metazoa > Chordata > Mammalia > Rodentia > Petromuridae > Petromus > Petromus typicus. Next base: position 20,446 of record PVIR01003858.1, on the reverse strand, counting down.
TGCACTTAATGTTGAAGGCAGCGTTTTCCCTCCAGAGTTGGGAACACCACTGTTGTTCAAGACAATACTGGAAGTTCCAGAATGTGCAGTAAGTCAGGAGACAAAAAGGATGCAGATTAGAGAGTATTAGACGGGGTTGTGTATGTAGAAAAATCCAAGGGATGCACCTAAAACTGCTTAGACCAGGTAAAAGACTGTAGCATAATCTTAGGATGAGACAACAATACAGAATCACTTGTATTTCTATGAATTAGTAATGAAAAATTGGATACAAAATTTAAAATACAGTATCATTTCTACCAGAAATGGGAAATGAGTTTAAGTCTCACAACTGTACAACAGTATGCTCAAAATCATAAAATATCACTGAAAGAAGTCAATGATTTTAAAAAATGAAGCGACAGCCATGTTCACGGGTCAGAATACAGAGTGTGATAAAGAGTCCAGTTCTCCAGTTTGTGTACAGGTTCAACACAATTCCTGTGTAAATTTCAACAAGACGTCTTACAGATGCAGAGAAGATACTGTTCTTGCAGGAAGTCGTTTTATTGAAAGTTGAAGGGCACGGAAGTGGACTCTGGCTGGCGTGGCTTCGGGGGAAATCCTGTGATGAGAGGGGCTGGACCAGGGCCACCCGCAAAGGCAGGAGGCAGCGTTCACGTCAGCAGGGGGCCAGGCCCAGCTCCCCACTGTCCAGGTTCTGGCTTTCCCAGCTCTGCAACTCTCTCTCGGCTGAGAGGTGACTCCCCCCACCCGTGGAGGGCTGTCTGTCCTTGTGGTGGTTTCAATCCTGTGGGCTTCTGTTTTCCTGGAATGCAGTGGTCATAATGTTAGAAAATGACCAGATACGTATGGTAATAGCTGAATAACTCTGCCAACCTTGGTCTGGGTGTTCTCAGTCTTGCAGCTGAGAGGGAGGGGTTGTGTGAGTTCAGAGCTGGCCAGTCCTGTCCTGCCAGCCTTATGATCAGAACAGCTATGCGCAGAGCTGACAGGCAACCTCACCCAGGTGTGTGGTAATAATGGATACATCACGAAGGGCTAGCCTTGCTGGTTTTGGTTACTTGTCTAGGCATCTATAGACTCAGGTCAAGAGTCATAGTTTATATCAAAAATGGTTTTTTGGGCCGGGGATTTAGCTCAGTGGTTCCAGACCTGTCTTGCAAATACAAGGGCCTGGGTTCGATCCCCCATAACCAGATACAACAATACTTGGAGTGGAGACTTATGCCCACCAGCAATCAGAACCATTTACTGCAGTGCAGGGTATGGTGGCTCACGCCTGTAATCCCAGCACTTGGGAGGCAGAGGCAGGAGGATCGCTGTGAGTTTGAGGCTGAGCTCAGGGCCAGCCTGAACTACAAAGCGAGACCCAGCCTCAAAAAAAAAAAAAAAAAAAGAACAAAAGTGGTTAAGTCCCTGTCTCCTCAGGAAAAAAAAAATACACAAATAATGTTTGTTGTTGTTTTGTTTGAGATGGGTTCTTATTGTGTAGTTTAGGCTGGACAATCTCCTTCAGCCTCCCAAGGGCTGGGATTACAAACAGGTGCCCCATGCCCAGCATAAATACTGCTTTTAATGAGGAGAAGGGCGGGGCCTGGGATTCGGCTGTCCCTCACCTCACTGGTAATCTCTGACTGTCATGACCACATCCACTTCTGTGCTGGTTTGCTCCAGAATTCTCTCAGGACTGATTTCCTGAGGAAGAGTGGTTTTCAGGCTGCCAATTTTGACTTCATTATTTTACTCTGCAGAAGTCCCCTTGGACCATAGCCATCACTATAGCTTATTACAGTACTGAAGAGGAAGTAATAAAAAGTTCCTGTTTGTTAGATGTTTTCAATAAAAGTCCATTTTGAGAGCTTCTATACTAAGTATATAATAAGAAATAAATTGTTTTATATTGTGTGTTAGATAAGTAGTTAGACATTAGTGGGTCTGAGGGACAAAGGGGGAAAAATAGCTTTTCTAAGAAAGAGACTTCAGTGTATAATGTTTATAATCACTTGTGAGATCTCAGACCTAACAGTCTCACAGGGTTAAAATTTATATGGAAAAGCAAAGAAAATAGAATGACTAAAACAGATTTGTAAAAGAGGAATAAAAAATGATGAATCATTGTATCCAACTTTGCGACTGCTGCAGCTGCAGCACCCAGGGAACTGAACCAAGTCCGGAAATGCCCCACACAAATGTACCCACTCAGTTTCCACTAACACGTGAGTCGGGTCAGCAACAGAGGGACTACGGGACACGCATGGACAGCAGAAATCAGCTTTGATCTAAAGCACACATTTGTGTAAAAATTAATTCAGAATGCGTCATAGCCTGATTATGCAGTGTAAATCTACCAAACTTCCAGAAAATACAGCAGAAAAACCTGGGACCTAGGGCCACACAAAGAGCTCTTAGACCATAATTAGTCAAAAGCATAAAATGGAAATCTGATCGATCGACTTTTATCAAATTAAATACTTTTCCTGTGAAAGGCCCTAAGAGGTTAAAAAGAAAAGCTCGATACAGGGAGAAAATATTTGCAAATCGCGTATCACACAAAGGAATGGTACCTAGTATATATAAAGAACACTCAGAACTCAACAGTAAAGAGCAATAGGAGCAGCAGAACCATCTAATCACACAGTGGGCAGAAGAGAGAAACATTTTACCGAAGAACCCTTACAGGTAGTAAGGCAATAAATAAAATGTTATTTGATAACATTAACCATCAGGGAGACACAAATTAAAGCCACAATGAGCTATTTTTACACATCTGTCAGAATAGCTAAAATAAAAAATAGAGACATCACCAAATGCTGGTGAGGATATGCAGAAACACACGTGGCTGGCAGGTATACTGTTCTGCAGTATAAAGAAACTAGTGTGTGCGTGCACACACACACACACACACACACACACACACACCCTTGTTTGAGTCTCTAGAGAATTAGGCTAGGTGCAAAAGGCTGAGCCTAAATACATGTATTGTATGATTCCACTTGAAGTACAATTCTTGAAGTGAAAAATTATGAAATGAAGAAGAGACTTGTGGTTACCAGGGGTGGGAAGAGCCTGGGAAAGTCTTGGGAAGTGGAAAGTCTGAGCATCCCACTGCCCGCGGTAGCCGGGGCTGAGCGCAATGTCTGGGAGGGAGAATGGAGGGCCGTGCCCGGGCGGAGGGCCGAGGGGTGAGCTCAGCGCAGGGCCGCTGAGTCTCCGAGTCGCGTCTGCGCAGCAGACACAAAGGCAGCGCCTTTGGCCCGGGCCTTTCTGCCTCTGCTGCACCCCTGAAGCCTCGGTTTCTGGGAGCCTGGGATTCAGCGAACCCACGTCCGGCCAGATGCCCCCTCCCGACGCTGGACTGAGGGTCTTGCGCACTCAGGGTCTTCTCTGCACCATGTGATGTGGCCTCTTCGCTCGCTCTGGGCTTCCGTGAGCGCTGGCTCGGCCGCTCCGCACCTCAGGCTCCTCCGGGCCTCTGTGTACCAGTGTTCCCAGGGCTCATCCTCTGCCTCTGCAGGTCTTCTTGCCTTGCTCAGACCTCCAGTTTGAGTGTCTGGGAACTTCCTTGTCCACCCTCTGGCTGGCTTGGGAGTCAGACTTGGTCATGGATAAAATCTCTTCAGCTATGGGCTGGGGAGTTAGCTCAGTGGTTCCAGCACCTGTCTTGTAAGCGCAAGGGCCTGGGTTCGATACCCTGGTAAACACATACCATACTGGGTGTGGAGACTCACGCCCAGCAGCAATCAGTACCACATACCACAGTGCCGGGCGTGGTGGCTCACGCCTGTAATCCCAGCACTTGGGAGGCAGAGGAAGGAGGATTGCTGTGATGTGAGTTTGAGGCTGAGCTCAGGGCCAGCCTGAACTATAAAGCGAGACCCTGTCTTAAAAAACCTAAAAAAAAAAAAAAATCTCTTCAGGTAAAGACTAGAAATTTCACTTCAAAAGTGACTGTAAAAGAAAGGAAGTTATGGGAAATAATTGTGTAAGAAATTTTGTTGCCAGTGACAGAAACTCAGTTTCAACTTCCATCTTTGAGGTCTGAGTTCCACTGCACAGTATGGAGAGGCCCCAGGCTGCGAGGAAAGCGCAGGGGTGAGAACCTGGCCAGACCAGCTTTGGTCCGGGCTTCTCGGGGCAGCCACGTGCTGGGCACTTTGGTGGCAGCACAGTTCTTAGAGGGCCAAGCTCACACACTACAGACACTCAGGGATTCTGGAGACTCCAAATGAGCTCTTTCTGTGAAGGAGTCTTAGGAATTTATTAGTGGGGTTGGCACTGGAGGAAAAGTTGCCTTGGAGGGTGGAGAACCCTCAGGTAGCCCCGTACTTTCTGGGGCTGGGAGGGCCAACAGTGAGAACAGCAATGTTCTAAGAGGCCGAGTCCTTCGATCTGTGCAAAGGCCGCGCGGCACAGCCGCTGCTGTCTGGGTGGAGACGGACTGGGCAGTAGGACACAGAGAGGCTGCGGGCCTCCTCCAGGTCCCACGTGAACAAAGGCATTCTCGCCCTCCTGCATCGTCGCGCCAGCGTCCCAGCCTCCGTGGTCAGTGGACGCTCTGCTGCCTGTGTCCCCAGGCCGGTGCACTTACTGGCCTCTCTCCTGGGGCGCTCTCCCCTGGCCAGCTTCCCCTCGCCTGCCAGGCCCAGCATAAGCATCACTACCCCGGAGTGGCCGCTGATGCCGGCACCTAAGTCGCTGCGACTTGCTGTCTTCTTGCCCCCTCATGAGCTCCTCTGTCATGTCTGCATCCCAGGCGTGGATTACTGCTGCTCCAGGTAAACTGCACGGAGCAGCCACCAGGTCTTTCTCTCTGCAGGGCCGCAGCGCTCACGGTCTGCCCCCAGGAAGGCAGCCGGCAGGGCTGAGTGAGTGTTGGGTGGCTGGGGGCCGCCCCCCCCCCCGCCTTACCGTGGCGTGTCCCTCCTGCTCTCTCCCAGCCTGGCGTGGGGCTCCTTCACCTGCTGCATGGCAGCCTCCGTCACCACCCTCAACTCCTACACCAAGACCGTCATTGAGTTCCGGCACAAGCGCAAGGTGTTCGAGCAGGGTTACCGGGAGGAGCCGACCTTCGTAGACCCAGAGGCCGTCAAGTACTTCCGGGAGCGGTGAGTGTACACGGCGTTGCCTGTGGGCGTCAGCGGGGAATCTGGTGTTTGAAGTCACTGGACTCAAAAGCTGGAGGGAGGGAGTGGCTAGCAGGCGTCCTGAGGACTGTGGGAGGTGGGGTTTGACTTGTTGTATTGGGATTTCTGGGGCACTGAAGGTTTTGTGGGGCATAAAGTTACTTTTTTCTTACGTGATTGAACTGCGGGAAACCGAGAAGGGACCGAACTTGAATGCCGGCCATTCAAGCCCCCTAGAGCTTGAGCTGAACCTGGGCCTCCCTCCTGGGCCGTGTCTCGGGCTCTGAGTGAAGAGAAGACCCAGCAACAGCACCCAGCAGCAGGCAGCCGCCGGGGACAGTGCCTCCTCGAGGTCACGGTGGCATCTGATCTTCTGGGTCTTCAGAATCCAGCTGGGCACACAGAGGCTGGCTGGATAAATAAAGGGGCAGGGTGGATGGCTGAGAGGGCGGATGAGCGGATGGGTAGGGGAGGAGGGATCTGTACATAGGTGAGTGACTGGAAAAGTAGCTGAGAAGCCAAGTGGATCAGTGAATGGATGGTTAGTTGGGTGGATGGAAAAGCTTGTAGGTGGAGGGGTGGATGAGATAGGTAATCGACTGGTGGAGAGAAAGGAGATGATTTGAAAGGCAGATAGGCAGATGGACGGTGGAGAGATGGAGGGACGGAGGGCCTCAGAGTGGCCGCAGCTTTAGGCAGAGCTACGCCCAGACGCCTTGTTCAGACAAAGCCACCTGGAGCCAGGGATTTCGGAACCTCCCTCCTTCAGTCCCGTGACTCTCCTGGCCCTGTCCAGGCTCCCCATGAAGTGCCACCTGTACCCTTCTGCTGCCGTCGCCCTGGCCCGTGGGAAGCCAGGTCTGGGCCGCTGTGGCCGTGTCAGGTGATGGCAGCCCCAGGGGGGACAGGTGGCTCTGACTCACACCTCACCCAGCGGTCCTGCCCGGCCCTCCCCGGAGGCTCGAGGGCAGGTGTGGGCCTGGGCGCCCTGCTCACTGCATCGCCTTTTGAGCTGACTTTGTAACACAGTGGTGCTGGGGACGGGTCCCAGCGCTTTGCCATGCTGGGTACGTGTCTGCCTGCAGCATTCCCTTGGGAGAGGGGAGGGTCACACGGCCACCCTCGCTGGGTGCCCGGGGCTTGACTTCCCTGTGCAAGGAGATCTGTTCTCCTCAGAGAAGTGAAAACACTGCCTTACAGTTGCCTTCCGTGGAGAAGGGGAGCTGGCAGTGTCCCCACGGAGTCCAGCCCCCTGGCAGAGGAGGTAGAGTCGGGATGAGACCCAAAGGCTGCCGTATCTGCGAGCACTCGGGTTGAGCGCAGACGGGGCTCACTGCTGTGGAGAATGCCCGCCTCGGCCGGGCCGTCTCTGCCCTCCCCAGTCCTCGGAGCTGGAGGAGCAGGGGCTGAGGCTGGCTGGGTTGGTGCTGCTGCAGGCTGCGGACCCTCCTTCTGGGGGGAGGCAGTCCTGGGGCTCTGTCCCGGCCTGGGGACACTTGGGGTGACTCTTTCCCAGAGCAGGGACCTCCCACTTTTTGCTGTTCCTCCCTTCCTCTCCCTGGGAGCTCCTTTCTGTCCCTTAGAGGCCCAAGCTCTCCTCACCTCGGGGCCTTTGCACATACTTTGCTGCCCCCGCCTGGAGTACTCCCATCCCTCAGCCTGGCCTCAGCTCTTGGGACATTTTGAATTACACACTACTGCCATTTCCGTAAAGTCCCAGAGCAAGGCAGGCTGCTGAGAGAGTCTCAGGTGGGGCATTTGCAGCCCAGAGGGCGGTGTAACCTGGGCCTGGGCTCACCTTCCCTGCGCCATGGGAGGCGGCCATGCCCTGCACAGCCCCGGTCCCGAGTATGAGCTCAGTGGTGGAGCAGGAGGTAGCAGCCAGATGCTGTTGCCTTGGCTGTGGCGATTGGCTTCCTGCAGCATCTGAGGGGAAGCCCCCTAGTTCTGCCGGGCAATGCCCTGGACCTGTGTCCCAGCTCCAGGACAGCAGTGTGTGCTGTACCCCGTCCTGGCAGTGCCCAGTAGCTCCAGCCCCAGATGCCTGCTCACCAGCATATGTGCCAAGCGCCGCTCTGCACATTCATAGCGTGCACATTATGCAGAGGTTCATCAAATTTTATTCCCTTCCCCTCTAAGGAGAACATTTCCACATTTCAGCTTAGCTGGGCTGTTCTATTTTTTCCTTCTTGTTGCCTTCCTTACACAGAGCTCAGAGCACATAGATCTCTGTCGGGGTGCTGGGCTCGGCAGCAGGCCGTGGCCGTGTCCCTGAGCTACAGCCAGGACATGAAGGAAGGGGTGTGGAGACCCTGGCACTGCTCTGACAGCTCCTGTTCCTTGTGGGGCAGAGGGTGCAGTGGGAGGAGGAGGACGCGAGGCCCCGTCGTGAGGCCAAGCTCGCGACCCCTGTGTGGAGCCCCCGGGACACAGGCTGAGGCCATCCGCGTGAGGGAGGGAACAGTTGTCGGCTCCTGGCCTCGGAGGTTCCAGTCCGCAGCCAGTGGGCTCTGCGAGACCCGTGGTGAGGTGCAGTGATCGTGCGGGGCCGGTTGTGCTGGCAGGAGACTGGGGCAGGAGGGTCACAGGGTGGAGCTCTCCCTGGCAACTCAGTGAGTCGATGTCTTGGAATAAAATATACAGTAAGGGTTGAGGGAGCTCAGTGCAAAGGTTGTGGGCTCAGTTCCCAGCACCAGGAAAAAAAAAAAAAGAAAGAAAAGAAAAGAAAAGAGGGGGGAAAATGTGGCAGAGGGCACGGCAAGAGGAGGTTGCCTCCTTGAGGCTCAGCAGCTGGGCGCGGCGGGGGAGAGCCCAGGGCAAGAGGCTGGCCCCGGCAGCAGCGCCATGCCATGCCTGCCCCTTCCTCTGGGCTTCCTCCCCCGTCCCTACCTCTGCCTGACCCCCCTGCGACATGGGTGCCCCAGGGTCTGTCCCCACTCCGGACTCTGCTCGGAGCACAGGGCGCTGCGGAGCAGCTCTCCAGACCGGAGGCTGTGGGGCCACTGCATGCCCACGCCACCGCCGGCCCTGGGCACTTGAGATACGGTGGTACTGCGGGGACTCAGGGACGGCAGCGGCTGAGCTGTCCTTCCCAACACCCAGGCCTTTGGGTCCCCTGAAAGTCCTGCTGGGTTTCAGGGCACCTGGGCACAGTCTGAAAGGTTTGGCGTGTCTGCTCACTGTCACATGCAGGGGCAGCACACACGTGTGCTCACTCGAGGGGCCAGTGCGCCTGTGTCTAACGGTCTTACACGTCCCACTCTGAGAGGCATCTGGATGAAACCGTCCCAAGTCACCCTGCGGCTGTCCCTGAGGAGTGTCTTAATCAGGCCTCCGAGGGGAGGGCTGGAAGTTGTTGAATGAAAGGCAAATATTTGCAGATCGAGTCTCTGGAATACTCCGTCCTCAGGTCTGGCTTCAGTTTGGGGAATGAGACGTGTTGGGCTGGACTCAGGGGACCCAGCTACACGTGCGAACCCGCTGCTCCCTGCACCTTGGCCTCCGGGGTGGGAGTCATTGCGCTCAGTGTGGCCTGGAGCTGCCTCTGGGCTCTGCGTGTCCTTTGGGAGAGCGGGGACCTCATCTTAACCACCTTCCTTCCACCCTGCCAGCCCTGGACCCGGGCTCCACAGCGCTGGCGCCCGCAGTGAGTCAGGACGGAGTGGCACGGTGCTGTCCGTCCTGCTGGCTCTGCTTCCAACTGTACTCCTGGCTCCTGGCTGCGAGTCCCAGCAGGGCTGCCTCTCCTCCGCTCCTGTCTGGAGTGTGGGCGGATGTGGTCCTCGAGGCTGGGGAGCCCTCACTCAGGCCCGAAGCCGAGGGCCCCTTTCCCCAGCGCCCTTACAGACAGGTGGACACGGTCCCTGCAGGGAGAGGGCACGGGCCTCCTACAAACTGACCTCTGCAGAATTCTGACTAACGGTGAATTTGGGCCCCTCTAACGGCTTTAGAACCTTGAATTGGGCTGAGTGTAATAAATCATTTGAAAATCAGGACTTTTCTTTCCCACGCAGAACAGCTTTGTCCACACGGCCCTGTGTTCCTGCATGGCAGAAGTGGGCAGGGGTCTGCGCTCATAGTCCTTCCACTAAGCACAGCTCAGTGTTGTGGTGGCCCGCCGCGTCTGGCCATGACCCCGGCAGGGAGGGCTCAGTTCTGTCTCAGGGGCAGAATTTAGGAAAAGCCTTGAGCCTCATTTTTCAAGACCTGAGAAGTATTTGGCAGATGGTTCAGCTGAGGGAGGTGTCTCGGGCACAGAGAACGGCATGTGTAGGGTCTGGAGGGCACACTGAGGGTTCAAGTGACCGAGGCGGCCATGGCAGGCACCAGCCTGGCCCACTGTCCCTGTGGCATCCGGCCGGCTGGTAGCCACAGCCAGCTGGCTGTTACTGGGAAGATCTTGAGGAGGGACAATGGAGGGAAAGCCCTCCCGGGGCCCTAGTGGATGCCACGCTCCCTGCCTGAGGCTGGCATCCTGGCGCCTGAGGCTGGCACCCAGACCCCGACCTGCAGAAGGTGGAGGACGCTTGTTTTGCACAGTGTAGGGGCAGTGCAGCCCCAGCAGGCTCCCACACACCTGTGATCGCCTGGGAGGGAGGTGCTGACCCCCCAGCCCGCGTACACACTTATGTGCGCACACACATGCACACACACGCACCGCACACACACCCTGCAGTCCTCGCTCCCGCCTGCTATGGGGACATTTGGAAGGCTGTCGCCATGTCCTCACCTCCCGCTCACTGCACGACCCACTCCAATCTGGCTGCCACCTCCTCGTGCCACCATGCCACTGAGCAGCCTGCCGCGACACACTCCACCGTGGCTGCTCTTTCTTGGGCCCCTGCGAACTGCTGCCTGGTGTGGGTGTCCTCCTAGACGCCTGCCCCTCTGTTCTGCCAAGTGCTGGCACGCCCCTGCCCTCCCCCACTGCCTTTGCAGGGTGACGTGGTCTCCCACATCCCAGCGTCCACATCGTGCACCCCATGCTGGGCCAGGTGCCCCCTGGGGTCCCCCCTTAGGATTTTCAGAGGTGCTCAAATCAGCATGTTCATGGCTCACTCGTGACCTCTGCCCCCCACACCAGCTTCCTTCTGCTTTGCTCTCCACGCATGACCCCGCCGTGTAAGCCTTTGCCCCTAGTCACACTTGCTCCACCCGGCTCTACTGATGGCTTCACTTCCTGGTTTTCAAGCAGCCCGTGCTCCTCTAAGACCCAGAAATACTAAATCAGAAAGACACACTCAGAAGTTTTAAATACTTAGAGCAGCGTGTCGTTACAGTCTTCATAGTTTGTGCCAGCGGGACCCCAAGGCTCGCGAGTGAAGCGAGGCTTCGAGCAGGGGCCGCAGTCCATCGGGCGCCCACGGCTGCGCCTGCCGTTAGGAGCTGTGGCCGCTTGGACGAGGCGGCCCAGGGTCACCTGAAAGGTGTGTGGTTGTGCCCGCCCTCCCTCCCTCTTGCTTTCCTTGCCCTCTGCCCCAGCCGCCACGAGGTGGGCATCTTTCCTGTTCCGCCACGATGTCCCTGCCCTGGAGCCTGCTGGCCGTGGGCGGATACTGCAGAAACCGGGAGCTGCAGTGTCCCTCCGCTGTGCACGACAGCTCCTGCCTCAGGTACGTTCTCCAGCAGTGAGGGTGACCCGGGCACCGCTTTGTTTAGCTATTATTGGATCTTCTTGTTCGTCTCTTGCTTTGCCTTATCTATAAGTTAAACAGCATTATAGGTTTGTACCTATATGAAAAAAACATAAGGTATATATGGTTGGGTGCTTTCTTTTTTTTTTTTTTTTTTTTTTGAGACAGGGTCTCCCTTTGTAGCTCAGGCTGGCCCTAAGCTCAGCCTCAAACGCACCACAGCAATCCTCCTGCCTCTGCCTCCCGAGTGCTGGGATGACAGGTGTGAGCCACCATGCCCGGCACTGTGGTATGTGGTACTGGTTGCTGCTGGGCGTGAGTCTCCACACCCAGTATGGTATGTGGTTTCTGAGGATCGAACCCGGGCCCCTGTGCTTGCAAGACAGGCGTGGAACCACTGAGCTATATCCCCGGCCCAGGGTTGGGTGCTTTCTACAGCTTCAGGTACCCACTGGATCGTGGACCATCCCCTTGGGTGAGGCGGCCTGCTGGCTTCCCCTCCCTGTGTCTGTCATCACTGGTCCACGTTACATCTAGCACCCGAGTGACCCGGTCACCTCAGAAATCATCTTTGCACATCAGTTTTGTCCTACGACCCTCTCCCCAGCAGCCAATCACGTTTCACGGGCTCGTGTGGCCCGGTGACCCTGGCCCTGGTGGCTCTTCCTGTGGGGAGCGGTGGTGTGACCCCTCAGCCTCCCGGGCAGTGGGCCCGTGCCCTGCCCTGACTTCTGAGCGTGGCCTGTTCCCATCCAGCCCTCCGCAGTCTCCCAGCCAAGCGTTCTGCGGCCTGCAGGGCTCTGACCTGCTCTCCTCCCCCAGCTCCCCACCAGCCCCCTCACTTGCTCCCGGTCTGGCTGTGGGGGTTCTGACGCCCAGCCCAGCAGTCTCCATCACCCCAAGGTGCCCACCACAGCCGATCAGGGTGGGGCGGGGGGCCCCACTAGCAGTAGGACTGTTTACCTTTCCAGGGAATGACGTCAAGCCCACCCTGTCCTCAAGGTGGTCGAGTCTACGGTCCTGTTTTGAAGCCCAGCTGTGCAGACAGAGACGCACCATAAAGGCCAGCATGGCACCGTGGATAACTGTCTTCTTCTCTGCTGTCCTCCAAGTGCTTTGTATTATGATTATATGACACAAAAAATGGGAAAGAAAAAAAAGAATCTTTTTAAAAACCCATTTCTTTTCTCCTGTCTTGGAATGGCCCTTTTGAAGGGATGTTATGGAATCTTAATTTACTACCTGCGGTCATTTATTTGCCAGAATTCCATTTAATTCCATTCTTCATTCCATTGTAAATTGATTGTTTAAAAATCAATGTGTTCTTTGTCCTTCGAGACTATTTCCCGGTTACGCGACTCGGCGGGACTGGGACACGAGCTCCGTGGACTCCGTCTCACCCAGTCTGTCCGTCTCAACTCCTCTGGCATCCGTGCTGGCCCCTCTGTCGGAGCCCTGGGAAGTCAAGGTGAACTCCCGAGGGGTGTGTGGTGGCGCCGTGGGGACGGCGAGATGAGGAGTACCGACCTCCACCAGCGCCCAAGGGTGGCAGAAAGCGGGTCATCCTGGAAGCTAGAGGGGTTGAGGGGTGCGAGGGACGTGTGGAAGGCACACCGGGCAGGGATGGCACTCCCGAGCCCCTCCTGAATCTCAGCCAGCTGCAGGGTGCCAGACTCACGGGCGCTGCCCCGAGGGTGCCCGCCACGCTGGGCGGTGGCCAGAGGAAGGCCTGAGGTCAGGGCATAGTGTGGACTCACATATCCACAGCCTCATCCGCAGCTAGGACCAGCAGCCGGGCCTCACCCTGGGGTCACTGGGAAAGCGGTGTCAGGCCCCCAGACCTGTGGCTCAGGCAGATCTGCATGGCGCTGGTTCCTCCCGTGACTTCTGGGCCCCTGAAATTTGGGAAATTTGAGTCTGGGGACAGAGAGACGCAGCTTTGTCCTGGGGCCAGGAGGCGGGCGCACGCAGCAGAGGCCAGCAGAAAACAGAAGAGCCTGCGGCCCAGGGCTGCGGGTGTGGTCCCTGCAGCAGTGCCCCCTTGCCAACTCCGCCAGATGTAGAGACAGATCAGTTGGGTACTTCCTTAGCAAGTCACCATTCCCAGGGCAGCTGTGCCTGCCCGTTTCGTGTGTGTTCTTTCCCAATTCATTTCTGTTTATTGTAAATCAGTTCTGTGGTACTAAGAAAATTGCGGAGGATCCCTGTCCTTTGTTACCGCACAGCACATTGAGGGCCTATTTCTGCAAGGTGGCAGTGAGAGCAGGAAATAGTGGCCAGGGCCGGGGAGAGGGAGGGAGGTTTTCAGGGTGCTCAGATGGGAGGCCACTGCAGTACTGACGCTGCTGTGAGCTGCACATGCCCAGTAAAATGTCAGGGCCTTTCTGTGGGCAGTTGATCACATCGCCATCCTGAAAGAGAGCAAGAAAGAAAGAAAGAAAGAAAGGAAAAGAAAAGAAAGAGGAGAGAGAGAGAGAAAGAGAGAGAGAAAAAGAGAGAGAGGGGGCTTATCTCTAGGAGGTGATTTCCTACAGGAAATTTCAGTTCACATCAGAGAGCGTGACCAGCTCATGGCGTCTGTAGCTGTTCCTTCCTCAGCCCCGAGCTCAGCCTCCCCGGGACCCTCAGCAGTCCTCCTGCCGGGGACTGTAGCTTCACAGTTCTTTCTTGTGTCTCTTGCATTACCGCAGCTACTTTGTTACTCCAGACACTTTGTGCCCCTCGAGAATCAGAACTCGGACGCTGAGACCAGCCCCGTCCTAGGTACTAAGCGAGGTGGTATTGATTTTGTTGTTTTCTCGTTTTTTGAGACAGGGTCTTGCTATGTAGCCCAAGCTGGACTTGAACTTGTGACCCTCCCTACTTTGGCCTCCTGAGTGCTCTGGTCACCACACCTGACTGTTAAGCACGTTTGAAAACCAGAGGTTGGAGCATGTCCTGGGACGTTGGTCTGTTGCAGGACCTGGACTTTAGTTCGCACACACCTAGGTCTAGTCCATGAAGGTGGTGTAGTGCTTGGTTCCATCCCTGCAGCAGACACTGCTCCATCCCAGGGCAGATCAGAGGGTGACGTTCAGAGTGGCCAGGACCTATGGTCATGCTGCATGTGGCTCCCAGAGCTGGGCTCCCCCTTGGCTCCGCCCACTCCAGGGCCAGAACTCATGGTGCCCGACATCTCCCTTGGACCTGCTGGTCCCTTGCTGGAGCCCTCGTATCTTGAGGCCACAGAACCGCCCAGACCTCTGCCAAGCTCAGCCATGGCCCTGGGAACTGCCAACCTCTGCCGAGACTAAAGAGCTGGGGTTTCAGGGGTGAGTCGTGGCGTGAAGACCCAGTTTTTGTAAGGACGCTGGCTCTTTCCCGAATCACAGGTAGTGAGAAAGAGAGTTTAGCAGGCCGTGTGGCCTTTGGGGGCGGCTGGAGGAGCCTGGGCCCACTGGATGCCCATTCCAGTGCAGAGCCATGGGGCATGGCCACAGATCAGCATGAACCTCCCCCGAGCTAAATCCCATCTGCCACCTGCTGCCGCCACAGCCACACCCACAGTGTGGGCCGCAGGGACAGAGTCGAGCCACTGTGACAGAGACAATAAGGCTGCTGAAGCCTTGAATATTTACTACTTGGACCTGTGCAGACCCAGGCTGCCAGCCCTGGACTGCGTGACTTTCTGCTCTGCCAGCCTTGCGAGAAGCCTCCCGGCTTCCAGCCCGCCTGCGAAGCCAGTCCGCGTCTGTAACCAAGTGCATGCTCCCTGGAGCCGGCCGCTCTGGGCGGCCACCCAGATACTCGCTCGCTGGCAGGTGCCGTGTGTTCTGTCAGCTGTTGGACTTGCATGTGAGTGTGTGTGTGTGTGTGTGTGTGTGTGTGTGTGTGTGTGTGTATGTGTCTTACTGGGGACTGAATACAGAGCCTTTGCACTGAGCTACAACCCCAGCTCTTATTCGTTTTTCTTTTGAGATAAGGTCTCGTTAAGTCCCTGAGTTGTCCAGGCTGGGCTTGAACTGAGACCACTTCTCTGTCAGCCTTCCAGCATGCTGGGGTTCCCGGCATGTGTCACTACACCCTGCTTCATTTTGGGGCTGCCTGGTGACGCAGTCGGGTGACCACCGAGGGTAGGACTATGCTGGGACGGCTGGCTGTCTCCTGCAATGTCGCTCTCTGCTCCCTGTGCCCCTCTTCCCAGGCCGGAGGCTCCTGGCTGAGCCCTCAGAGGTTCCCAGCCCGAGGTCTGGAGCCTGTGAGTCTGTAGACAAGACACAAGGAGAATCGGGTGCCACTGGCCTGTGAACCGGCCCGAGGTCAGGACTGCAGCCTGGGAGGGCGTGGGGGGCTGCACATGGCAGCTGCAGTGCCCCCCCTCCTAGAGGCCCTGCTGCGGGCCAGACAGTCGCCTTTCAGCTGGGTGGGGCTCGGCTCCCAGCCTCCCCACCAGGGTCAGAGCTGGGCCCCGCCTGTGGCTGCGGACCCCCCAGGCTCCAGCATCTCTGGGGGCAGGGCACTTGCCACCTGGCCAGGTGCACAGCACTACTGTCGGGGAGTGGAACCCGGACCTCTCTGAATGTTTCCCGGACTGAGTGAGCCGCTCACCCCACAGGGAGCTTTGAGGAGCCACAGACGAGTGACGGATGTGCACCGACTTGGAAAATGTTGAAAGCTTCTGGGTAAATGAAAAAATCAGGTTGCAACACAGTATGTTTAACTCAGGCCTCTTTGTATCTAAAAAATGTAATTCTCAAAAGAGAGCCCCAGACTGCTACCCGGAATGTCCGCAAAGGGGACTTTTGCTCTTTTTATAGTCTGGGAATTTTTGTTCATTTGTTTGTGCGTCAGGAAAATAAGAAAGACATTTTCATTTGAGGACAAAAATAAAAGTAAATAGAGCGCATGTTTATAATGCCTCCCAGTGCTCGTGGAGGCTGAGGCAAGATGATCCCAAGTTTGAGCTGAGTCTGGGCAACTCAGATTTAGCAAAACCATGTCCCAAAATGTAAAAGGTGGGGTGGGGAGGGGCCCAAGAGAAGCTCCCGGGTTCCAACTCCAGGAGACCAAAAATGCAAGGCAAAGGAGAAAGCAAACTCTGCAGTCGTTAGTGGGAAGGGGCCGGGCACCAGAAGTCGGAACATGGCTCCCTTGTCCCGGAGGTGAGGTCAGCTCTAGGAGGAGCTTCCCTGGGTTCCAGAGTGACGTGCAGGGGACCAAGCCTCCAATCAGGAGGCTCCAGGCTGAGGCCCCTTCTCTCACAGGGACAGACAGATGCCACCATCCTGCTAGATGTGTTGTGTGTGCGTGTGTGCGTGAGCGCATGCATGCACGCGTGCAAATAAGTGTATAATTCTGAAAACAAATCAAATTGCACACAATTTACACCTTACTTTTTATAACCCGAGTATTGTGCGTAATCGAGGATCGCGTTTTTGTGAGAACAGCAGTTTCGTGTCCCTGCTCAACCTCCCACACTTCCAAATGTCTCAGTTCGTTCAATAAAATGGAAATACTGACGCTAGCGCTCAGGGTCCCTAGGAGATTCCCGTGGAACAAGTGCAGGGTGACTTTGCTAACTGTTCCCCAAAGGCAGGGCTGCGCTTTCTCAGCCCGTTCTTCTCACACGGCTTTGGGAGTGTTATTAGTACATGTTTGCAGTACGTGATTACAACCGTCATGTTGGTATGCGCGCACACATCTTTCTATTTCCCTTTTCTCTCCCTTCCTCTCTCTGCCTCCTTCTCCTGGTGCTTTTCTTCCCATTTACAAGGGACCTATCTCCTCATTTCCTATTATCTTTTGTTTTTCTCTGTAATTTATTTATATTTGAGGGCTCTCAGATAAGCTTGTGTTTCTGATTTATTTCACTTAACATCGTGGTCTCAAAGTACATCCATTTTCCTGTAAAATGACTCAGATTTATGCTTTGTGGCACAGCAGCACTCCACAGTGTGTCAAGACATTTTCCTCACCCACTCCGCTGTTAGTGGCCCGTTAGGATGCTGCAAGGATTTAGTTATTATGAATTTGCTGCTATAAACATGAGTATGTTCGTATCACTGTAATACAGTGTCTTTAACTTTCTCAGTAAGATACCTAAAAGGTGCCTCGCTGGGTCGAGTGGAATTTCTAGTGTTAGTTTTTGAGAGATCTCCACCCTGATTTCCACTGTGGCTGTCCTAGTGTCGTGTGTCTGTTGGTCATCTGTGCTTCTTCTCATCAGTGTCTGTCCATGCCACTGGCTTGCTGTGTTGATCAGATCTGTTATTTAGAGGGGTCTGTGGGATTCTCCACTTCTTTATACATCTAGATGTCAGTCCTCCATGCAGGAGCTGGCTGGTGTTTCCCCATTTGCAGATCATCTCTTCATTCTGCTTGGTTGTTCTCTTGGCTGTGCAGCAATTTTCTGTTTGATTGGATCCCCGTGTTGACTTGATGTTTTGATTGGATCCCTGTGTTGACTTTTGATGTTTTGCTTGTCCTATCTGAGTTCTGTTTAAGAAGCTTTCTCTTTTATTGTCTTTCCAGGATGGAGAGGGGAGATGGGAGTGAGGAGGAGGACTTCCACCTGGACTGCCGCCACGAGAGATACCCGACCCGTAAGTGCCTGCCTGCCTGCTGTGCCTGTGCTGTGAGCTCAATGCCTGCTGGAGCACGGGACCTGGAAGGGCTGAGCCGGAGCCCTGGCTCCCACCTCCTCCCTGCAGGAAAGTTGAGGCCGGGTCTCTGGACCAAGTCTTTCGCACCCAGCAGCTGTGGCTGGGCCTCCCAGGGTGGGTGTTGAGGAAGGAGGGGTCCAGAAAGCTTTAAAGGCAGGCAGTGACCCTCAGTACAGCGCAGGCCTAAGGAAGCCGTTGGCCAGAGCAAAAGTCCTGGGCAGAACCAGCCATGTCAGGGGGGCAATAGTGGGCAAGATTCGTCTGTGCCAACGACTCTCTCAGCCTTAGAAAACGCTGACTTCCTTCCTCACTGTGGGGGCACTGGAAGGAGAGCGCCAGGACATCCTGAGTCCAGAAGCACAGGGGCAAAGGGTGAAAGAAGGGCACTCAGAAGTACGAGGACCCGTGCGAGAGAAGTGAATGTGGTCCCATCCCAGGGGCACCTGCTGGGTGGCACCTGCTTCCACCCCACCCGGCCTTGCCCCTTCCTCCCGCCGGCCTTGCCCCTTCTTCCCGCCGGCCTTGCCCCTTCTTCCCGCCGGCCTTGCCCCTTCTTCCCGCCGGCCTTGCCCCTTCTTCCTGCTGGCCTTGCCCCTTCTTCCCGCTGCCCCAGCCCCTCCAGGCAGGATGGCCTCTGCGGCCAGCAGAGGGGCGGAGGGACAGACCTGGGCTCATGTAACCTCGCTGGTCTGTGTCTTGACCGCGAGCCCCAGGCCTTCCGTCTGGGTCTGGGTCCCTGCGCCCGGGTCTTCCCACCTTCCCCACTAGGCTGGGGTGCAGGGAGTGAGGTCTGGTGAGCCTTCTCCTGCATCCTTTGGGAGTACATGCCTTGCAGTTTCTTGAAGAGTATGGAATCAGTGGCCCAGAGGGTTGCTGCGTGGGGACCCTCACAGGGCACCGTGATCCCTGTGGGGGGAGGTGCGTGAATCCTGTGGGCAGTGAGCGCCGGCAGTGGGCACCGCACAGCTGACCGACTGGCGTGGGGAGCCTGGGGTCTGCACAGGACATTTTTTTGGAGCAGTCAGGACACAGTGTCGCTGCCTGGTGGAAGTCCACCGAGACGCGGGGCACTGTCCTGCCGAGTCTGAGGGCTGGAGGGCGCTGGGCAGTGGCTGTGGCCAGTGCTCCAGGGCTGCGGTGGGGGTGGGAGCCGGGACTTTTGGCACTGAGGGGCAGATGGGCGACATGACAGCGATGTGACAAGGACAGGGACGCACACGGCAGGTGCTGGCCCCTGGCATGGCCCAGGCCATTGAGACACAAGCCACTGGCCACAGCACATGGCCACAGCTGTAACGGGGATGCCGCAGACTGCAGTGCAGATGAGGCGCCGCATTCAGCCCAGTGGGGCGGGCAGAGCGGGTGGTCCCGAGGGGAGATCAGTCCGCAGATCTCTCCGGTGTGTCCCTAGCCTGTGTAAGCGGACCTCAGGGCAGCTCTCCTCTCCAGACAGAGAACAGGGCCCCAGGCTCATCCTACATCTTGCAGCCAGGAAGTAGCAGAGCTGGGATTTGAGTTCGGGAGCTGTTCCCAGGCCCCGGCCACCAAGACGAGCTGCCCGCCCTGTGCCGGCCGGTGGCTTCACCTGCCAGGTCTGGGCAGGTCCTGAAGGGCCTGGGCACAGCCAGGCCTGGTCTCAGTCCTCAGAGAGCTCAGGTGCAGAAAAGCAATCAGTCTGACCAGCCGGAGGCGAAACCATCCTGAGTTCGGCCTCTTAGTTGCTAGTGGGTTTTCTGCGAGAAAATATTTTGGAAATGCCGAGGCGAGTTTTGCAATATTTCTGCGTGCAGCAGCTGCTCAGCTCCTGCGAGGGGCCGGCTTGCGGCAGGAGGAACGGAGGAGGAGGCCTGTCAGAGAGCCCACGCTGTTAAACACTCTCCCCGCGACTCTGCGCTCAGCTGCCCGAGAGGGAGGGTCGCCTCTCCAGGCAAGAGGGAGAGGCCGGGCATTGCCCGCCCAGACTCTGGCTCTCTGGCTGACAAAGCTCAGCCTGGCGTCTGGGTCTCTGCATGGCCTGGGCTGGTTCCCTGGTCGCCCCCAGCCCCTCTCAGGTGGCTCCGGCCAGCAGCTGCGCCTTGCAAAACTCTTCCCTCCGGTGGCCTTTGCACCGTGGTGCCTGTGGAGGACCCCCCCCGCCTCCCTCTCCCCAGGTTTAGTCTCAGCGGCGAGTGCTCCCCGCTCATTCCGGCACCCTTTCCTTCCAGGATGCCCCCTGCCGTAGCTCTTGTGTGTGGGTGCCCCGGGCCCACGCTTTGCGGCCTTGCTCCCCTGCACCCGTGAGCGCAGACTCCAAACTGGACTGTCCTGTGCACGTCCATGTCCCAGGAGCCTGAGCCTTGTGGGGCGCCAGTCACTGGCTCTGCACCCAAGTGTCTCCTACCGGCTCCAGGCTGAGCGGCCACTTTTACATAAACTGTTACGTAAACTTTGGTTATCCTAACTGCCCTCAAAGTTGCTATTTTTTTCTTGGGCTTCTGTGATACACATTCTGCCACTTTCTTTTTCTGAGGAAAGAGTTTGCTTTTGAAACCTGCCTCTGGGGCTTTGCGGCGCGATCCGCTCGCTCCGGAGTACATCAGATGTGACATTTGATGGAGCCGACACTGCCATATGGCCCGGTGTCTGCATCTTCCTTTCCGGGGCGACTGGGGTTTGCAGCTGATGGCAGCTGTCAGGTTCAATGGCCGAGACGAGCTGCTGATCTCGCCAGGTGTGTCAGGGAGGCTGGGCTCGGCGAGGGGCTGTCACTTGCCTGCACAGAGGTGGCTTCTGGGAGCTCCGTCTAGACGGGTCTGCCCTCAGAACAGCAGAGGGAATTTCAAGGAGGACTTTTTCTGGGCCCAGAGCAACTTGGCATTTTTATTAGATCAAAATCAAATCCAGTGGAGTACTACTCTAGTCTCTTCCTCTATTAAAATGGAAACAGACCGTATTTCTGAAATAAATATCAATACCAATTTGCTGGGAGCACAGATGGGCACAGGGCTTGAGACATCGGAGGCCTGGCACTGGAGGTCAGGAGGCTGGGGCAGGGCTGGCTCAGGAC
>PVIR01003857.1:67500-84345 GCA_004026965.1 Petromus typicus | reverse complement strand
TTTCTTCAGTTTCCAAAACACAAACCATTGATTCTGACCTGCCATATTTCACATTACTTGTCTTCTTGCTTTGTTTAAACTATAAGGCTCATTACTGCCAAGGGTTCAGTACTGCTGTCCCCCCTGAGAACTCTTTCCCAGATCTTTGCTTCTTTTTGGTACTGGAGTTTGAACTGTGACCATGCACTTTGAAAGGCGGATACTGGAACCAACGAGCTAAATTCCGGCCCCCAGGTCTTCGGATGACAAACTAGCTCTTGTCTTTCAAATTCAAGCTCAAAAGGAACTTACTGTTGCGTACTTTCTTAGTCTGATCAGACAGTTGTGATGTCCTCTGGGTGATTCGTAAACAGCAGAAGTTTACTTTAAGTAGAAAGATACATAGACAGTGTGTGAAGAATGGAAACCTGTGAAATACGCATTTGTTAACAATTTGATTTTTCTTTATGCAAGTGTTTTCCTTAAAAATTAAGTTAAGAATTTAAAGGTAAGATTTTGGTGAAGGAAATTTTATCCTAACCTATAATTTAAAACTCAATGGAATGTTTCCCTTTGTTTTTTAATACTGAAGTAGTTGAGGTTTATAAAAAGATCTTTTGTAGTTCTGCATTGTTAGAAATGGCCCTTGGAAGTGTCTTGTTAACAAGTCAGCTCAGCAGATCTGTATGGATAGATTGTCTGCTAAGAGCAAGGTACTTTGCTGGGTGCTCTACCAGGTACTAGAACTTAGTCATTCTCTTCCAGACACTAACATCTAGTCATAGAGACAGATACTTGGACAAGTATACTCATTCATGTTCTGTTTTATATATCAGTAATTATATGTAAAAGAATGTTGTGTATATATATGTGAGGTATATTAGAGATGCAAAGTATAAGGAAAGAAATAGCAGTTAAAAACTACAAAGGCCTGTGGAAGAAGTACAACCTGGCCAAAGAAAAGACAAGCAGAGGGCTTCTGACTTCATTGTTAGCTGCTTATTGCCTGTAGTAATTCTCTACTATACAAAATAAGCAGTTTATTGACCAAACGTTAAAAATCACTTTGGCTTAAATTCTCAGCTTGTGAGAAGTAAGAGTAATTTTAAAGGAGAAGCAGGCACATTCTTTATTTTGTATCTACACAGAGGTTGTTTGCTAACTATACACTGCATACCAGGAAAAACACAAGTACTGAGTTTTTGCCATTCAGAAAGAATTTCTTGACTATTAGAGGAAATCTGCTACATGCTGGAGATTCTAAATAAATACAACATTGTCCCTGCCCGAGGAACTCTAGAAGAGTAATGGGAGAAGTGGGTAATCACCAGTTAGATTGCCACATGGTGGATGAACTGAGAGAGTGACAGGCATTAGATGGTGTTAGGTGTCTTTAAGCCCACACCATCTACCAGTAACAGGCTCTGACTCTGAGCTGAGTTTAAGCAAGCATTAGCCAAACAGTCAGCAAAGAGTGAGTGAGGAGGTCCCAGGCAGAGTGAGGACAGGGAGGAGTACAAAAAGCTAGCTCCAACCAGAAATAGCAATTGCCTCTAGGAAGCAATATAATTATCGTTCTACCTATAGACTGGCTCTGCTGCAAAGCAGTTTTGTGATTTTTGAAGAAAATTGTCTAAGTACTTGTTAAGAAGATGTTGGTAGGAGTATATGTCTTTATGCTTTTGATTAGCTTAATGAATTCTCATTTTTTATTTGTAAAATGAAAAAGTAAAATTATAAATCTTTTATGATTTATGTAGATTTTGAAGCAATATGACTATTTCATGAGCATTAGTTGATAATACATGAAAAAATATTTGGGTAAAGATGATAAATGACCCCATGATCTGATGCTAAACTTAAAGATCACAACATGCTCCTTTTGAAGGGATATTAAAAATATCTAGAAATTAAAATGTCTTTTAGTCCCTCATACCATGTGCCCTCAATAACGTGATTATAATGCAGCAATCCTATTGATGTTCTTTTTTACTCACTATAAACCTGTGTCATTACACTGTTAGAAAAACACCTGTTAGCCAACTGTGCTTCCAGAAAGCCTAGTGATCTGTGTGTTAACCACACTGATGAGGTCTAGTGCAGGCAGGAAAAGGGGATGAGGTCAAGGGTGTGGCACAGCTGAGCAATTTCAGTTTGAGTTCCTGTTCTCTCACTAGCTGTGTTAGCTTGGCCAGTTTACTTAACCTCTACTAGGAGTAATATTAACACTTTATGGTGCTTTACTCTTAAAAGGGTGAAATGAATTGATACATGTTTTTTAAAAAAAACACATTTGTGCCTGGCGTATAATAATGAGCATTTTCTAAGAGTTCATGGTGATGATAACAGTGATAGAAGTAATGTGGCAACAGCAGCAAATCACATGGAGCAAGCTGAATACATATTGAACCGTTCACTGTAAGAAGCTGTACTCACTCAATTTTGAAGCAAAATGTGGTAAGGATAATTATGTAACTGCTATATTAAAAATGCTTTAGCAAAGAAACAGTGTGTCATAGAAATTTTTAAAATTAAAAAGAAGATAATAAAATTACCTTATGATCTGAATGTTTAACGTTTAATGTTCTGATACATCAGTTCAGATTCTCTTCATTTGTAAATAGAGTCTCCAAATCAGATTATACTGAGATCCCAAATTATCACTTGCTTCTTTCTCTGTTTATCATACAGCACCCCCATCAGGTTTCCTGTCTTCAGAAATGATATTTAAAGCTTGTTTTTTTAAGAGTAGAACTTACCTGTGATATGAATTTTCATCTTTCAGTGATATTTAACCATGGTTGAAATTGAAAGCCATTTCATATGCAGTTTTTCATTCTTTGTATGTGAGAGTTAACATTTTGGATGGGTAGATGGACTATGTGGACAGACTGACAAATGAACAAATATACATATAGAACCCACCAGAAAAGTCATGTTTTGCCTTGACAGAAAGCATTATGGGATCCAAGTTGGAAGAACCAGCTTCTAATTTCCTAGAGTTTCTACCATTTACTTGTTCAGGCCTTTGACAAACCTTACCATCCTGTGGGCATCAGTTCCCAGTGTCTCTAGTCTACTTGCCTTTTGACCCTTTTAGATGGTTATTAGCTTGTTCCTTTCCTTTTCATCAACCTACCTACTCTGACCTTCAGCTTTTCCCTCACCTGTCACTGATTAACCACCCTTCAGGACCATATTTATTATATCACTTCTCTGTTTGGTAGACTTTTAACAATTCCCTGTAGTTTACAGATAAATCCAGTTTTCTTGACTCCGGTTTCCTACCTCACATTCTCTGTGTCCAGCATTCTACCATCTAACAATTGACTAGATTCTTCATCTTCCATAATCAGATCTCATCCTGACTTAAAACTGGGCTGCTTTCCCTTCCTGTTCTTGTAGCCTCCTCTCAACACCCCGTCCCCGTGAGCTTTCTGTCCTTGGTGCTGCTCACTGTGCTGTGGTTTTCAGCCTGTGTCTGGGGAAGCGTGGGCTTTGATAGCAGTGTGTTGGCCAACAAGAGAAAGAAGTGGGAAGCCCACATATCACTCCTTCCTCCACCTGCTTTTCCAGTTATTATAGATTTTATTTGAGATTCCCTTTGAAAGTTTTCTGTTGTTGGAACTATCATTTATAGACTATTGTTACTTTGATTTTTAAAGCATGCATATTCTCTTTTTTTAAAATTAGGTTTGAAGTTACTTAAAGACAAGGACCGCCGGGCGTGGTGGCTCACGCCTGTAATCCCAGCACTCGGGAGGCAGAGGCAGGAGGATTGTGATGGGAGTTGGAGGCTGAGCTCAGGGCCAGCCTGAACCACAAAGCAAGACCCTGTCTCAAAAAACCTAAAAAAAAAAAAAAAAAAAAAATACAAGGACCATATCTTAAACTTGCTTCTCCTTCTTATTTTGCCAACTTTATTAACTTCATAAATCAATATTTGTTCTGCCTAATATACAGGATACTGTGAAACTAAAATTAGAAAAAGATGCTTTGAAAAATGATGTCAAATTAAGTAAATGTTATTTTCTTTACAGTGTTGTAGTGGAGTAAATATTTGTTGGAAGCTAAAACTTTTTCCACATTTTGTTTTATTCAACAAACAGTTGAATGTATTAAGCACTAAAAGTTAGTGAGTTGAAGTCTGTTCACTTAGCCTAGGAGAAATAAAAACATGTAAAAACACAAATCTGTATTATATGAAAAGTAATTATAGAAATTTGTCCTAGTAGACTTGTAGAACACAGGTTATATAACCTGTATTAATGAGTCAGGAAGGGCTTTCCCTCAAGTGTTCTTGGGGTAGAAGATGCACCTTCTAGGGAATGGAGTAGACTATAAATGGCTCAAAGACATGGAGCAAAATCCTGGTAACTAGTATTCCTTAGAACTGGAGAAGTTAATGAAATTGGAGATAAGCTGGGCCCAAAATCTCTGTTATGGTGATCACCAACCACATGGAACTACTTAAGTTTAAATTAATTAAAATTGAAAATGTATGTGTTTAGTCAGTCTGGTTCTTCCTCTTCAGAGAGCTCGCTCGTTAGGCACTTGTGCTGCCGTATTAAACAGCACAGATTCAGAATGTTTCTGTTGTCATAGGTCTTTCAGGTGCACAGGGCTGAGCTAGATCGTGGAGAGTACTGTGCACTTGGTTAAGGAGTTGGGCTTTGATCTCACAGGAGTTATGAGCGGTGAAGAGTCTTAAGGGAGTGACATGATCTCATATTCATTTTTAAAAGATTCTCGAGCTTTCAGGTATCTGCTTCCAAGTACTTGCTAGTTTAGAACAAGTCAAACATTTTTGTCAGCACACAGCTTTGCTGGCAAAGTGTAATTGGAAGGGAATTATATATCTTGGGCCACTAATTAGTTAGAATGGAGAGTAAAGGGAAATGATTTAAAATGCGTTTTAAAACCTCTGACTCAACTGGAGAACTCTCTTGAAAGCTATTGTGATTCTTTATATTAGTGTGGAAAAATGTTTCTTCACCTTTTTTTGTTAGTGAAATTAACTAGGTGATAAATGTTAGTGATAATGTTATGTGATAAAAATTTTCAAAAACTATTACTCAAGATATTTATATCCCTATTTTGTTATAGGATTTGCCATTATGTTTTGAAAGCTAAGACTAATAACTGCCATGGGTTGATAATAACTTGACTAAATCAAGATGTTAAATAGAATTGTCATACATTTATTAATCAAAGTAATTTAATTAGATTTACTAACAAAATAAAAATGTTGCTTTCAATAATTTGAATTAAATTTTCATGCACATTTGCTAATTTGGCCCTTTTCTTACAGTTAACCCCATATCCACTCCAGTTGTTCTTCCCACACCAGTGCTTTCTCCGAGCTTGATAGCGGATCTTGAAGGTTTAAACTTGTCAACTTCCTCATCTGTCATCAATGTAAGTTATTTTTAAAATACACCAGTTGAGTTTTCATATGATGTGATTGTATCTTTTTTATTTAAATGCAAGTAATTGAAGTAGGTTCTTAGTCTTGAATAGTTCTTCCTCTAACAAGTCCAATTCACAAAAGACCTTTTAATTTTGTAAATGGTTTTTAAATTTACTCTACCCAAACCATTACCTTTTCAATTTACTCCTGCTTGTTAACCACATTTAATTACATATACATTCTTCTCTGGCACTGCTACAAATCTGTAATATACAAGAATTCTTTGCCACATTCAGGTAGTTTATATATCA
Source organism: Petromus typicus (assembly GCA_004026965.1). Taxonomy (NCBI): domain Eukaryota; kingdom Metazoa; phylum Chordata; class Mammalia; order Rodentia; family Petromuridae; genus Petromus; species Petromus typicus. The sequence goes on along the minus strand of PVIR01003857.1, from coordinate 78,645 downwards.
TATCATTTAACAAGATATGTTCTAGTAAATGCATCATTTTGCTGATTTTGTCATTGTAAACACATCATAGAGTATACTTGGACAAACTAAGACAGCTGTCGTGGTCTCTGATAGCTTGAAATTTCATTATGGGCTCGTAACTGTTCCTGAATTCTGCAATAAAGAATTGTTTAGGGATAGGGGCTTTGTTCATGGCCCTAATAGCAGTTGATCCCCTCCCCCCATCTCACCCAAGTCTGTTAACTGACTTCTGTTCCCGTAATCATTTTACTATTATCATGTGGCATTAGGTTTTCCATGAGCTACTAAAAATTCATGACTGTTTTCATTTTAAAATGCTCATGATCGTATTCTCTCTGTCTTCTTTTTATACATTTATCCATGCGTGTTGATATCTTCTTTAAAAATCCTTTCATGTTGTTTGTAGGGTAAGACAGGAAGGGAGGTTTGAGTTCCTTCTTATAATAAAATCATGTCAAAACCATCAACCTGTCATAGTATGTAAAGCTGTGGTGACTTTTTTGTGCTACCATGTTGTGCTCACTACTCTTTCACTTTACATTAAGTGAATTGTTGAGAGTGTACAAGGGTGTATGATCTGTGGACATGCTTGACCTTTTCTTGTTTGTTATCAGAAGTCTATAAACTGTGAAAGCCGAAGGTAGTTGGTAAGCTGTGGAGGGCCAAGTAGTTTGAGCAAATCTGGAGCAGCGGGTGGTTCTCAAAGCTGACACAGTACGTTTTAGTAACAAAAAAGTAAGGAAACAAATTTTATGTATATGGGGGGGCGGTAGGGTGGGTAGGGTTATGGGAAAAAATGAGAATTAAGTTGTGTCTTATACTGGTACAAATCCCCATTATGGAGTGCAATCATGATGCATATATGTAATGTACCAATAAAGATTAAAAAATTAAAAAAAAAAAAAGGCTGACACAGTATGTTGCTGATTATCTTAGTTGCCAGGAAGCAGAGAGTTGCTGCCACTAACAGGGACAACGAAGAGTGCAAAGTCTTGCACATTATTGAAAAGTTTTCTCCTATGGGGCAGACTGATACACCAGGACTGTACAGTCAACTTCTGGGAAGAGCGTTGTACACTTCTGGTCAGGTCACTGGGGAAATGCAGGGACACTGAGCTGTGACTCTCCACGTGAGACTTGAGGTTTCATCTAGGCCATGAGAAGGGAGAGTGTTGTCAGTTTAGTTTGCCCTTCTTATTCCTAAAAGAAATCACATTAAAAGAGATGGTAGAGCATTGGAAACAACCGGTTAAGTCTTTCATTTATACAAGCAATAAATATTTATTGAGAATTTGTGTTAGACTCTAAAGAGAAAAATGGTAATCAGAATGAAGGAGTTAGTTCCTTGATTGGGACAGGAAACCCCTCAAAACTTGGTTGGCAGGAAGGATAGATGATTATTTGTGTTAGTACCAAACGGCCAGAGTACAATTTGGAGCTTTGCCACTTGCTGCCTATTTGGCATTGGGCAAATTGGTAATGGCCATATTTACGCACTTCAGTTATCTGTGAGTATAATATATACCTTATGGGATTGTTATGGTATTAATTAGTTAATAGGACGTGAACCTCTGAGGACAGTGGCTAGAGCATTGCTGTCACTTGATAAGTATAACTAATATTTTTGGAAGTAATGTGATATGTAATAGTGGACCCTAGCTTAGACTCATACACTTTGTTAGCTATAAGAAAAAAGCAGTTGATCAGAAAAGCTTGTAGTAGGTTTTCTTTCATCACAGAGTAATTGAAAGATTTGCCCTTTCATACTAAGGAAAATAAGTATCAGGTGATCTCTTCAAAGAAGAGATAAGCACTCTCCTCACAGATGGGCAGAGAAGAGCTGTCGAGTGTTGCAGCTAAATGCAGGAGACCCCAGAGCCCCTCCCGAAGCAACAAGAGCACCAGAGAGAGCCATGAAGCCAAGTGAGAGGAAGAGTCACCTTTAGAGAGAATGGTGTGACTGAAGAGTCAGACCTGCGGAAGAGACTGACTATCGCACTGCACAGTGACACGCTCCCGCATCCCACCACCAGCCTTCAAAGCAGTATTGCGAAAAGAAGAAAAGTCAAGTAAATTTTAAGTTTCTCATTATTGGTATGAATATGGAAAGAAATGAACTAAAGATGAGAGATGAAAAGTATTACAGAGAAACCCTCAAGAGTTCTAACTTGCATATAATGTTATGAGCTCTCAACAAATACAGGCACTTTATCAGATCCTGGAATGAAATTCATAGATAACAGAGTACATCCATAATTTTAAAGTCAACAAGTTGCCTTCATTGAGTAGAAAGGAAAAAAATAAAAATAATTTATAATATGGTCAGATTTACTGTGATCTATAAATGTTGGGCCATGACTACACTGAAAGGTATAATGAAGTAAGTAAATGATGATCACACTCATGTGAAATTCATAAATGTGGGCGCTTTAAAGACCAGCAGATGTATAGGAAGACCTCTTTCCACAGGTCTAATTTCTCAAAGTCATACTATTTTCTTTAAAGTTGATGCCTTCCCTCAGGTGGCTCTCTCTGGTGCTCTTGTTAGCTTTGGAAGGGGCTCTGGGGTCTCCTTCATTTAGCTGCAACACTCGACAGCTCTTCTCTGCCCATCTTTGAGAGTGCTTTTCTCTCCTTATTGCCTTGGGATCTCAAATATTATAGGTTGTGGTATGACATAAATATCTAAACACTGAAGTTTTTCTGAATCAGTATTATATTTTTAAAAATTGAGCATAGTAAAACCTTACCCAGAATGCTTTGTACTTACATATAAAATGTCCTGAGTATTTTTTTTTTTAAATTGTATATTGTGAATATTCAGGGAGACATTTGAACGTTACTGATTTCCTTTTTCTCATAGTAAAGAAATCAGTCAGTCACTTGCAAAATTGAAACAGAACTTTGAGTATAGGCCCTGCCCTGTTCACTGCAGGGCATCAGGCACTGCAGGCCCTTGGTCCTCAAAGCTGGTGGCCGCCTTCACTGTCCCTTCCTCCGTGGGTCTAGCCCAGTCACTCCAGCTAGCACAGTGCAGCCCTTTGGAGCAGAGTGTTCAGTCGGAGATCTGTCTCTTACGTATTGAGAGTCTGAGGCAGTCAGTTTACCTTTCCTGGCTTAGGGTTTTTGTTTTTCCATCTGTACAATAAAGATAATAATGAGTCATATCTCACAGACTTATTGTTAGTATTTGAAGTTAACATACATGGAGTTTCTATTTTTTATTTTTATTACAACTTTTTTGATTAATTAAAACATGACTCAAGACACTCGTACCGTTAAGGCTGCTTTAACTCAAACGGGAAAATAACTGGCGCCCTACTTTTAAAAATAGGAGTGAGGATACTGTTTAATGTTGAAACTAATTAATAGTTACAAAATAACAGAATTCATCACTTCAGATTTAGGGAAAATGTTAGTACAAGGAAAGATAGTGGGGGAGAGGAAACAATGAGGGGCTCCTTGTTTCATAGTAAGGAATCTTTCCATGGTAAGGAAAGCTGAAACAACTTTGCTTTTAATCTCAAACTTATTAATGGTTTACATTTATTCAAGGAACACTTATCACAAGTTTTGGAAGGTTTGTAAATTCTTAATTGTTATTATTTTTTTCAGTTAAAACACTTCCCTAATCTCATTTGACAAGATAATTTGTTTCTCTGTATATCTTCCCGTGCTTTCAGATTTGTCATGTGCATAGTGGTTAATAGATATTCAGGTAACATGGTTTTTGCAACATTTTTTATGTACTCTTGTCTAATTTTTAGATGTTTCATGATGCTAATTTTAAAACAGTGAACTGTTACTGTGAAAATAGGCAAAAGTACCAAAATTGGCAAAACTAATTTATGGTACTACAAGTCAGAATAATGATTTTTAATTGATTTTGTTGGTGCATTTTATTTGTACCAGTACATGACATGACTTAATTCTCATTTTTTCCCATTCCCTTGCCCACCCTGCATCCTCCGCCCCCATATACATAAGTTTTACTTCCTTTTTTTATTATCAGATTTTCTTTCTTTATTTACTGTACCCCCCTTTTCCCTTTGAATATCTTCTATTTTACAATATCTATCATACATTCTAGAGCTCATTTACATCTTCAGTTTCTCATGCCAGAAAAAAGATACAGATGGTATTTACACATCTGTGACCTTTTTATTTCACTTGTGAATATGTCCTCAAAATATATCCATTTGAATATAAATGAGTCAAGTAGAACAATGATTACTCTTAGGGAAATTACTGTATGCAGAGAACACAAGAGGAATTTGGTGAATGCTGTTAATGATCTGTCTTTTAATCTGGGTTATGTTGTGTGAGTGTATTCAGCTTATAGAAAATCTTAAGTTTTGCAGGTAAGATGTATGTTCTTTTCTGTATGTATAGTGTACTTAAAACGTTTTTTGAAATTAGACAACTGATGCTCACTTCAGCAGCATGCATACTAAAAATAAGTGGACAACTGATATAAATGTGTTATTTGTAGAAGAGGAAACATAATAGATGCATGAAAATGTTTGATAGTGGTGATAAATAGTGCAAATTTAAAGAAGCATTTTTGCCTGGACAGTAGCAAAAACTTAGAAAGACCAATGTCCATTGTTGAGGGGTTGATGAAGTGGGCATTACACATGGCCGACTCATGCAAGTGTCCTTCCGAATGGCAGTTTGATCATCAGTGTAAAGAGCTATCCAATATAAAATGACCCAGTAATCTTGTGTCTAGCTTTTTCTTCCAAGGAAATAACTAGAAATAGTATGAAGATTTGTAGGTATGGTTGATTGTAAACCTAAATCTCTAATGATATGTGAATATAATGTATAGCAAAAAATTTAAGGAATTTGATGTACACACTATAAAGTTTTTAGTACTTTGATGAGATGAGAAAGTACACGGTGAAGGAAAAAATGATGTAGAAATATATAGAGATCTCAATTTTGTCAAATTATACTCTTGTGTTTTTAAATACAGAAGAAATGAAACAATTGAAACCGAATCATAATATTAAGTTTTTTTTCTGAATGATGAGATTATGGATCTAAAGATTTTATTTTTTCTGTATATTTTTTCAGTGTTTTCCAGATTTTCCTTATAATGTATTTTTAATGCCTTTTTATTAACATAACTAGTGCCTGTCTTTCTGCATCATCACTAATTAGTTGAGGGGTACTGAGTGGTAACTTGAGTTTTCCATGTTTTATTTTAGCTGTAATATTCTTTGTGTCAATGGACCTAGACAGAATAGTTACACCAGAATGATTTAAATTGTTTTGTAAAAAACATTTTTTAGCTTGCATGATGACTTCCTAGTTTATAGATTTTAAAAAATTTATCTTAGTGAATTGTTTTCATTTTGTATTTAGCAGTTTGAATAGATTTTATTTTTTGAAGTTACCAATTTTTATTTGAACTCAAGGAACAATTCCTTTTCCTTATCAAATACTTTTCTAATGAAAACTTTTACTATTTATTCTCTAAATCATTCAGAATATAAAAGTTTAATGTATAATAAATATCACTACAAGGAAAGGCTTTATTTTTACAAGCTGAATGATAAAGATGATATAGAAACACAACATTCATTTCAGTTGTACATGAGGCTGATTAGCAGTTGAGCAACTGATGTTTGCTTAAATAAGGAATAGATTAGTTCCTGCTATAATGTTTAGTGACACATTGTGGTTAGTTTTTTACCCTGTCTCAATTGTTAAGTCAGGAGTCCACATAAAAAGAAATAATAATGAAAAAAGAAAAAGACAAAATAAAAAGTGAAATGAAGTGACATATAGAGCAGATGTCAGGAAACTCCACTCATTGAGAAAAAGATGCAGATAGTGTTCTGAGTGACATAATACTAGAGGCACAGATCTTCTAATTGCTCCTAATGACAAAGGTCTCTTAGAAAAGAATTTACCTAGGAGGCCTTGAACCTGAATCTAGAGTAACTGCTTGTCTAGCAGACCAGAGTTTTAAAAAACAAGGCATCACAAGAAGAGGAAAAAGTGTATGTAAGGCCTAGAGTGTCAGAGAATAGTGGAGCAGTAGTAGTAGTTGAATGTGGCTAGAATATAGCTTGTGCAAGTGGAAATAACCAGGTCTGAGGCCGGAGAAGTGTGTTGGTGGCGCTTTGTGACTGGCAGCTGGTGGTAAAGATTCTTTAATTGATTGCTTTCTAATCTTGTCATGTCCTGGCACCTGTAGAACAGCAGCTGTGTGTGTAATGTGCTTTGGCTAGGTAGGCTGCTGGAGGGTGCTGGAGCTCCAGCTGCCTCAGGTCCACCTGGCCTTGCTGACAGCGTGAGGTGGCATAGGTGAGGAGCAGCATCGCAGCACACCTGTAACCTGTTCAGCAGAAGCTCTGATGTTGCTGTCATAAAAATATCAGGGATCTGCAGGGAACACAGTTCCTAAGTGAAAAATGAGCTGTCTACTCTCCCGGGAGGTCAGGCTGATAATAAATGACACAAAGCCCCAGTACCCTAAATCACAGTCAGTCTTTCTGGTGAGGCCAGTCCCCATTCTGAGTTACCTGTTACCAAAAGCTGTCTGGTGACGTATAAGGAGTTCTTCCTGTGACTTCAGGTGGCCCATTGTGAATAGGAAAGTCACCTGTGTTACTGTAGTAATCCAGGAGAGGAGGATGCCCTCTCAGAACTGGGATGAAACCCCAGTCTGGCTTCAGGTAAGGCCAGATTCCTTAATGTACATACACCAGTTAAGTGTTCATCCATTCAAATATTTATTCAGGCCAGAGCATTTTGCCAGAGAAGCAGTAGTGAACAGAATGAGCAAGGAACCTGCCCTCCTCAGGTTTACACTGACTGAAAGTGGAGAAAAGTGGCCTCAAAGGCTGGTAAATCCAGTTTACCGTGTGGTTTCATTTCTGTAATATCATTTTGCCTGTTTGGAATTTTCAGTAGATACCAGTTGTCACTGTGTGTTACTATTTCCCTGATGGTGAGCATAAAGACTTACATTGGCTAAACTGCACTGGCCTTCTGGTGTCCCTCTGTACCTTTGTAGTTCTAGACCTAGTTAATCATGGGTTCATGAATGGGTGGTCTCACTCCTAAAAATGGTACTATGTGTGTGATTGTTTTCTTCTCTGGTGGAAGAACTGTCTCTTTAAAAAAAAAAAACTTTGCAGATACTTTTAAAAGTTAAGGTATGTTGAAGCCCCAGGTTAACAGACAAGTCCAGCTAAGATCACATTCCTTTGGGTTTAGAAGAGGATGAAATTATAAGTCAAAATTTAAAACAATTTTGTCATTTTAAATTTGTGAAAAATCCTTTATTTGTTCTGATGAAAATGTCAGTAGTCACAGAACTGTGGTAAAAATAATGAAAAATCACTGGCCTGGGTCTGCTTAAATTGAAAGCATTTTTTAATTAAAACTTGACAGTATTTTGTGCTTCCCTTGCCTAGCCATGTCCCATCTTGCTCTTTCCCTCAATTATTTTCTGTGTATGGGTTGCTTTAATTTTTAAAGTTAAACCTTAAGATGAGCAATCTTACTGCTTGATCTTTTTATTTCAGCTCAATTTAAGTATCTTATAATCTCTGTTAGAACTGTAGCAGCCCATGTTCATTTGTCCCTTTCCTAGGTCATTAAAAGGAGCTACTTTTTCAAAAAGATTAGCCAAGCATGATGGTACATGATTATAGGAAGCTGAGGCAGGAAGATCACAAGTTCAAGGGGCTGGCCCTATTGCTTTATGTGAAGATCCTGGATTTAATGCCCAGCATATATATGATTATTACTTATTATTGCAAATTTTTAATTACAGAGTATTTTTAGTTGGTTTCAACAGTTATATATCACTTTAAGTCAACTGCGATAGTTCAAGTTTTGTTGCATCTGTTCAATTGCATTTGCAGTGAAGAATACATTTTTAAAAGTTTTAATGTCTTAGATTATTATGCATTGGCCAGTCACATTAAATATTATTTAATTATGTGTCAGCCAGGTTAGCGTCTGTTACCATTGTTTCTCTGAAATAAAATGGCCAATTTGTGAACACAGGAAAGGGCATAGTATAGAAAATTGATAAATCTTATTTTAATAGTTTTAAATATCTTAACATGAGAAATCTGACCTAAACATGGAAAATATTATTGTGATACTTAGAAAAACTTTGTTTCCCTTCAGAGGAAGAGGAAATGAATTCATTGGGAGTGTATGCTACCAATTAATACTAAGAGATTAATCTATTCCTGGAGACAGAGAGCATGTAGTAAAAGTAGATCAGTGTAGTATATGACCTTAACACTAAAGAAAAGTGAAAACTGCTTGTCTCTGACTATACCAGACACACTGCTGTTCAAGCTGCTTAGAAATGTAATTACATGCAGCTTTTATAAGCCCATCAATCAGGGTTACTTCTCTAAACTTGCAGCCATTCTATATTACTGGATTTGAAACTATCTCCTCTAAATGTTAATAATGAAGATTGGCTTTAGATTTTGGTTCAGAATAAACATATGCTCCCCCAAAAAGACAACAGAAAATTGCAGCAAGTTCTCATTAAAATGAGTTCTTTAAGGAGATACAGCCAAGTGTAATGTGTTCAGCTTTTGAAATCCTGATCCCAGCAAAGCAGTTCTGGGCAGAAATAGGAAATAAATAGTCGAGAGTTGTCAGAGCCACCTTTCTTAGAGAAACTTGAGGAAAATAATTTGCTTTGCTTCGATTTTTTGGGGTATAATAGTACTTTTCTTTAAAAGTCTTTTTTAGATAAATCATTTATTGATGAAATTGAGTCATCTAGAATTTATTTTTAAATAGTTCAGAAGTAGAATAAAATACAAGTTATTAAACAGATTGTCAAACATAGATTTGTTGTTGTTATTTATGAGTTTTTTTTGGTGCTCAGGATTGAATTTAGAGACGTAATGCTTGCTAACCCTGCACCCTACCATTGAGCTGCATGGTCCGAGCCACTGAATGCTGGGAATTTTGATACTTAATGATGAGTGTCATTACATTAGTTTTTCTGCTTTGTGTACATTTAAAGTTTTTCATAAGTTTTTTTTAACACATAAATTTAGAAGTTCACTTGTTGTATATTTTCACTGAAGATTTGATATCCATCTTTCATAGAATGTGTGATCTGGCCTGATTTCTTGTACTGTACTATTTAAACTAGTCCATCGATGTTTAAATTAAATTCAGTCTCATTTGTGAGACTAGAGAATGGAATTAGATTGAGTTTAAGGTCCCTTCCAACTCAAATTCTAGATCCCTATGAGAAATGGAGAGACCTCACATAACATCAGTAATTATTGCACAAAGGAAGGATTGCTTATCCAACTAGAAATACAGATATAATAAGATGTGGAGTCAATCCTCAGAAGATAGGAGAGGGCTGTTTTATTGGCTCCCTTCTGTCAGTGCCTAACACGTGTTAGATGCTCATCAAACCTGTTTTAAGTGAATGAAATGAATCTTTCCCATTTTCCAACTTCATTGTTGAAGATAGAACCCATTAACACTGATGTCAGCTTAAAGAACTCTGTTGTTAATATGTTTATTACATAATTGAATCATTCCCATCAAGCACATATCAAAAAAATGTTTGGGCTCCTTAATATTTTGCTTTTATAATTTGACATGTATTATTTATGGCAGTAAAATTGCATTGTTATATATAAAATGTTATGGTTTTAAATTATGTGTCTAAATATATCTCAATAACTCAGTGTTTATATTTTTTAAATATTTCTTAATTTGGCTAAAAATACAAGGTAATTAACTGAGAAATGAAAACTACCACTTTGATTTTATTTTGCTGTCAACAGAGCAGATCTCCTAAAAATTTAAAGCACATCTTTCTAAGGTAACATTTACCTCCTCACATCTTTAGCAGCTATCAGACATGACATGGGACATATTCATTGACCCTAAAAATTTTCATCAGAATCATGCGCTGAAAGGGGGCAGCCCCAGCAAGACAAGAGGCTCATTTCAATTTTAACGGCTGTAATTAAAGGTTAATTCACTGAGTCAGGATTAACGAGGAAAGTACAAATGATAGGCAAGCAGCTGCCTTTATAATACAAGATTAGAACAATGCAATTACAATAAGAATTAGAAAAAATCAACTTCTAGAAAGGGTCCTTTAATGAATGAATTAAATTGTGAGCTCTAAACATGAATGTATAAGATCATATAGCTTAAGGAGACATGTAAACTGATGCTGTATACATAAGCCCATTATGTCAACTATGGAAACTTGTTAACACTGAGAAGTGTCATCATTAGTAAGTTGCTAAAATGTTTTTAATGGCAAAAACTTTCCTTAGGGCTCCTAGCGGTCTGCATGAATCATAATTGATCTTTTCCCTTCCTTCCCACTGCTACTCAGTACCCCCTCTGTACCTAAAATCTGAGCCAAGCTTTATTTATGTTGCATCATTGCTAGAAAACTAGTAGACGCCCTACTGTGTTAAATATCCTCTTATGCCTTGGTAGGACCTCAGCAAATGTTATTTTAATCTGTTTTTGTATTAATGTGATAGAACTTACTTTTTGACTAGGTAAGTCCTAAATTCTATCAAAACATTTATCATCTCATAGGATTCAAAAAGAAGTTGTAGGTACTTAGGTTTATGTAAAGAAAGTAAGTGCCCATCATAAAGGCAGAGTATGGAAAATTGCTCCTCGGAAACCGGGATTCCTTAAAAGTAGTTTGTATTTTGTCAGTCTCATTCGAATTGATTTAGTGCAATAAATTTATATGCTGGAATAAATCTGAATGTTGATACCTAGAAGCTAATAATCCAGTAAAATTTGTTCCTCAAAAAATACAAAGTGTTCTTTGAACATTATGTAGTCTATGATACGCAAAACCAGAAGCATGACTTGCTATTACCTTGAAAATGAGTTGTAGGTATAATATAGATTTACTTGTTAAAATGATTTTTTTTTATTTTGCTATTAAGTGCACAGGTGCTGGAAAATTTGCTTTATGTATACATTGTGAGAAACCTGAGGAAAATTGATAGTGTTTCATTGATACTTAGATTAACCCAAGAATTGTGTTTGGAGTGGGACAGCATGCTGTTTTGAACAATATTTTGACATTAAGAACTCCACAAAATAGTATTTAAGCCCCCT
>PVIR01003857.1:0-65000 GCA_004026965.1 Petromus typicus | reverse complement strand
TTTCCTGAGTATCTTTGGTCATGTTGGAGCTACTTCAGTGTTATGAATCAACTCAGAAATTTACCTTGCATGGTCATTTTGACTTTGAAGATGAGGCAGAAACTGCATCTTAACCAGATCTGGTAAATAAAGTAAGTGAAGACATAGCACAGTGCTTTTATAACCCTGCCTTTCCATTGGATAGCTCTTGACAGCAGCTTTCACCATATTTTTGATCACACCTCATAAAGATGAGGACTTCCAGATCTTCTGAAAGTGATAAGAATGATGAGGTATACTTGAAGTGAAGCAGAGTATTCAAGGGGGATTGATTAGCTGTGTATCTTACTGTAGTCATTTTTAAAGTTTAAACATTCACCATGTATTTCAGTCACACTTCATGTGATATCTCTTGGGATCTTGATAGGGAATTTTCATTGCTTCCAAGTATTTCAGGAAAAATTCTTTTCAATTTGTAATATACTCTTGGATTACAAGTCAAATGCTTTCCTTGGTATATTTGTCATATGTGGAATTTCCAAGATAAATTTTACCATTCTGCATGTGTCTGTGTTGACACAAAGATTAAACTGAATTTTTCTGGGCAGGATGTGTGACCTGTCTGACTTGGCCTGTATTTTTGTATAAGTACCTGCTGGTACTTCCTTATGATTCATCCCAGTAGTTACAGTAGGGTACAGGAATGATTGCAAAATGCTTAACAGTTCACATTCTGAGATTCAGGGTAACTAGCAGAAATCAGTGAAAATTGTAGACATTCAGACATTTATTGATATCATAGATTCTGCAGGTCTTACAGCACAAAATTCCACAGCAATAGTCAATAGCGAGGAATCACAATTTTCTTCATTAGTTCCTGTCACTGATACGGTACCTTTCCCTGAGTTTGAGAGCTTAAAACAATGCAGATTAACAGTTATCTTCTAGTTTCAGAGGTCAGAAATCCAGAATGAGTCTCCCTGAACTAGAATCAAGTGTTACAGCTCTCTTCACTCTCAGTTCTTGGGGGAAGTTGCATGCTTCTCCTTTTCTACCCTTTTCCAGGTTCTAGAGGGTGTTGACATCTCTTGGCTTTTGGCCCCTCTTCCATCTTTAAAGCCAGCAGTGGCTGAGGGTTCATTCTGACCAGACTCCCCTACCTTTGATTCACTTAGAACGTGCCTGTGATTGCCTCAGACCCACACAGCTAACCCAGGATAATCTCCCTCTCAGTTGCTGCCCCTGCCCTTACAGTGTGGCATACGTGCTGGGAGCATCATTGTTCTGGAAGCCATCTCACCTTTTGAACCTGTTGGGAAAGTTAGGGACTCAGAACTCAGTCCTCACCCCAGTGCTGTCAGAGGAGTGGGAAGAGCCATAGCACTCTTGCAGGCCATTGTCATGTGGAGCCAGTACCCAGTGCCAAAGTACCCAAGGGTTTGATCTCCATGGCGACTGCAGCCTGGGGACCACTCCCCATACCAGGAGTTCAGATGGAGCCCTTGCTCTGGCGATTGTAGCTGTTCCCCAGACTGGACAGTGTTCACTTGAAACACTTCCACTCTGCTGTAATGGTACTTAGTGTAATGATCAAGAGAAGTTTGAAATTTTCAGATCAAATTAAATTTCATCTCTTCCTTTCATTTTCTCTTTGATATTTAAGTCAGAAGCTTTAACACTTAGACTTCAGTGGAATCAGAATTATCATAGCATTTCTCAGTGAAACATTGATTTATCTTATTAGATAACTCAATTGTGCTATTAATGCAACGGAATTGAGTTATTCGTAGCTTGCAAAAATTCATGTGAAAACATGCAAAGGAATTATATTGTGTTGGCTTAGTGCTCTTTTTGGTAACATGGTACAAGAGAATAGGTGTAAAGTTAAATGATAAAAAATTTTTTTTGTTGGGGTTGTAGGGAGGGCAGGGGAATGGGAAAAAATGAGAATCAAGATATATCTTGTACAGGTACAAATTCTCAATGTTGATTATGATCATCATGTGTATCCAAAATGTAACAATAAACTCAATAAAGAAAAAAATTATAAGAATGTCAAAGTAGAATAAGATTAAGATTTTTGGCAGCTGGAGTTTTATCAGGAAGAGCTGAATAAACGAATAGGCTTGAACTGACCACTATTGTGGATAACGTGATATTAAAAATACTAGTATGATTCATGGTAGAAAATAAATATGATTTATAAAGGTAAACTCTGTGTGAGACAGATGTAAAGTAAAGGGCACATTAAATTTTAAGGTCAAAGTGCAGAATATTTTCAGGACTATACTTACTTTTTCCTCAAAGTATAGGATCCTAATTAAATCTTTTTTTTTTTTTTTTTTGAGACAGGGTCTCATTTTCATAGTTCAGGCTGGCCCTGAGCTCACTATGTAGCCCAGGCAAGCCTGGAACTCACAGTAGTCCTCCTGCTCCAAGTGCTGGAATTAACAGGTGTGAGCCACCATGTCCGGCATTGTGGTATATGGTTACCAGGATCAAACTTGGGACCTTGTGCTTGCAAGGCAGGTGCCGGAACCACTGAGCTAAATCCCTGGCCCTTAAATCTTATTCTTAAAATAAGTGACACCTGTGAAGACCAATAAGCATGTAAAGAGATGGCAACTTATTTCACATACTGCAGTTATTTCCCTGGCTAGTTGTGTTTCTGTTTGGTAACGGAGCTAGCCTATCTCCAGGCTTACTCTCAGACTTCACACTTGAAACTAAAACGGTCAGCTTCAGAGTTACCATCCCTGAGAGCCGAGAATGGAGACAGCGCTGAGTGACCACTGCTGTCTCCTAGTGGTCGCAATCAGGTAATGAAGACATAGAGCCGGAGGGGAAGGTTTGAAAGCTAAGTGAGTAGTCATCAGTTGTAGAGATGTGTTTGTGCTGTAGGTAATCTCAGAATGCCTCACCCTTCACGTCTTTCCTGTTTGTGTGGTACCTTCTTCACCAAACTCAGAGAAAACAAGCCGAAGGTGCTACAAGTCAGTGATGAGGGACGTGGGCAGTATCCTGTACAGAGGTGGAAGTGTATTCTTGAAGACTTGGATTTATACCCGGGCATCGGCCTTTTTAAAAGCAATGTGTCATTCTCTGTGCAACAAATGCCTACTACAGGCAGTAATATGTTGGCTTGTCCATTTTAGGCTTGCAGTACAAAATAAATGAAAGCCAAGGACATTACAATTGGGAAGGAAGAAGAACTATTATTTAAAAGGCTTTTAAATGATGTCACTATATATTCTTTTAACAACATCCTCTAAAAGCCTTTGAAAAAATAGTCCCTTCCTCCCTCTGTTGTTAACAAAGACCATACTGGGGACTGCTCTTTAAAAGGCTGTTAAATGGTGATCCTATATTTTTTAACATCAACATCATTTAGAAACCTTTTAGAGAACAGTCTTCTTTACCCACAACTAACGGGGGAAAAACACATGGGGGAAGGGATTACTTTTTTAAAGGCCTTTGGATAGTACTATCAATAAATAGAACAGTATTGTCATAAAAGCCTTTTTCCGATGGTGATTCAGCTTTTTGATACGTATGTACTTTTAACTCTGTGACCCTTTTGTTATATGACAGATTGGTGCTTTAGTGTTGACTGAACACTCAATTTACTAATAATCAGAATCTCCTTTATTGAACTTTTTACAGTTTGAACATCAATCTCACATATACAGTCTCATTTGATCCTCTTAACAGCTCATTGAAGTGGACAGGATATGTATAATTAGCCCCATTTTACGGAAGAGAAGAACAGAAGCTCGGCAGGGTTGTGATTCAGCTACAGTCTTACTAGTGTATAGTTGAGGTAAACAGTAACCTTCATCACTTGTCATGTGGGCTAGTATCCATCCAGCCATCCCAGGTTATCTGTGTTCCTTCTATTATTTTTTTTTTAAGTGAGACATTATTCTGAATTGGCCTTTTTCACATGTGTAAATAATACAAGTTAACTCCTTAAAGTTAGTATAGAAGTCGAATTCTATAATATTAGCACTGACAGTAGATCCATAGATATAAATAATGATTTATTAATAATGATGAAGTAAAGAAGTGTATACTACCATTTCAAGGTGTTTTAAGACGTTTGGTTTATTAAGTAACTGACATCTTGAAACAATCTCAATCTCATTATATTGATTTGTTTTTGAAAAGTATTTTATCCAAGGATACTGATATGTAATTCAGAGCATATTCAAAACAGATTCCTTAGCTTTCATTAATCTTTGGAAAGAAATAATAAATGTTGGGTTTTTTCTTCTTTTGTTTTTCATGAAGAAAAGGAAAAAATTCTCCACTATCTTACATGACCTTTTCTTTTATCATAAGGAACACTTTATACAAAAAAGAATTGCAGCTTTTAGCTTAGTAGAAATGACACATAAAAATGTTAAATTCCAATCTTAGCTCTACCACTGTCTTGTCTGTAGCTAATAAACATTGTCTTTAATAACTAAGCAATTTCATGAACGGAATGCTTTCACGTGCAGTATCTCATTGACTCAGAAGAACCCTACGAATTAGGTCATTTTACCCTTTTTAGGGAGAATTCCCATTCAGAGAAGTTAAATGATAGTTTTATCAAATAGCTTTAAGGTCTTTAATTTAAAATCTAGTGTTATTATTGTGAACCCCAATTCTGCCAGACAGGAAGGAAGTAACTTTTCTTCTGAGGAAAGTGCTTCCTGTATTACAAATAGATATTGTCTGGGAGCACAAGGCCACCACTGGCGTTCACATAGGCCCAGTCCCAGGACTGAGTCTGAACGTCATGCAGCCAGCCGTCTTCTGAATAGAGAAAAGTGAGTCATTAGGAGACTTTGTTCGCAAACACTTGGACCCCAAGGAACTTCGAATCTAAGTTTCTGTATGGTATGTTGAGTTCTTTTCCTTTTCCTGTTTCCTCAGAGTAAAAATTAAAATATGTATATATTGATCAGGAAATAGTTATATCATTGTATATGCCTGTCAGTATGTATCTGACTGCCAGCATCAGGGAACCCTTTGCCCATCCTTGCTCTGTGCCCATCCCCAGCTTGTACTTGGGACTGGCCTCTGGGATGTATAAGAAACCTTTTCTCCTCCATCAGACTCACAGAGAGCATCCCTGGGCTGATCTGTTATTTATTTATTTATTTATTTATTTATTTTAGGTTTTTTGAGACAGGGTCTCGCTTTGTAGTTCAGGCTGGCCACGAGCTCAGCTTCCAACTCACATCACAGCAATCCTCCTGCCTCTGCCTCCCAATTGCTGGGATGACAGGCGTGAGCCACCACGCCCGGCACTGTGGTATGTGGTACTTATTGCTGCTGGGAGTGAGTCTTCACACCCAGTATGGTATATGGTAACTGGGGGATTGAACCCCAGCCCTTGTGCTTGCAAGACAGGCGCTGGAACAACTGAGCTAAATCCCCGGCCTAAAGTAAGTTTTTTATGATAAACATCTTTCCCCAGCACCGTCTGGCTTTTCTCCATGTTGTTGGTCCTTTTGTCAAGACCAGACGGCTGAAGCTGCCAGGGGTGGTTTCTACATCCTCAGTCCTGTTCCAGTGCTCCACGGGTCTGTTTATGTGCCAGCATCATGTCGTCCTTGTCTCTGTAGCTTTGTAATGTATTAGCTCTATTAAAGCAACAGGTAGAAAGGGAAATATCTCTGCACAATGTCATATGCCTATGACCATGGCTCTTGTACTAGTTTTTCATGGAAATGGTAAATAAAAATATTTATGCAGCATTATGGATTTTAACTTTATAAAAAGCATTAAATATATTGACAACAAAATGTATAGACTTGTCTTTGGGAGTGGAAGGATAGAAAATTATTATAAACTAGCTCCCTCTTCTCAAAACCAAAGTAAATAAAAAATATCTTACATTCAGGGATCAGCAAACTTTCCCTTTTTTTGGGTGTAGTAGTGATAGGAATCCGACTCAGGGCCCTGCCCAAGCTAGGCACTCAGCCACTAAGCTGTTGCTGTGGCCCCAGCAACATTTTGGTAAAGAGTCAAATAGTACATAACTACTTCACCCTGCCATTGTGGTACAAAAGCAGCCAGACAGTGTATTAATGAATGTGTCTGTATTCTAATACAACTTGTACACACTGAAATATGAATTCATATACGTTACTTGGGAGGGTATATTACAATTTAAAAATGTAAAAACCATGCTTAGTGCACAGGTTTTACAGAAAGACACAGTGGACCAGGTTTGGCTCCAGGCATTGTTTCCTGCTGCCTGGTTAACTCCGTACATAAATTAATATATTCATGAAGTATTTATAATGTGTTCAGATTATTCCAGAAATATTTTTTAATACATATTGTTACCAGAATAAGAGTTGAGAGTCTCATGTTTATCATAATTTACACTGATTACCGAAAGTATGAGAAATAGAAACAAGTTCCAAAATAGTGAAATGCACACACACAAGGAAGACAGTCTCCTTAGAATGATAAACTAAAGTACTATTTTCTGGAAGATTCAAATATATTTCTTTAAGTCTTTGCTTAAATGTAAAAATTAAGCAAATATGCCCTTTGCTTTTTAAATCTATACTTAATCTATATGAGGTACTAGCCTTAATCCAGTGAATTAATGGTAAAATGAAGGCTCATTTTCAACATTTTACTGGGTAAAATAGATAATACCATGACTTTCTGCTTCATAATTCATCAGTTGAGACGTGCATTGGTTTAAAAGGCACTAATTTTATTTTTTGAAGCTCTAATTTTAAACACGCTGTTTTCCTTTGTTTATACCTATTTTCTTACCTCATTTTTGTTTTTATAAATCATATCTAAATAGGTATAGCTATAAAATAAGCTGAACATACTAGATACAAAAAGAGCATTTTATATACTGTAAATCTTCATATTCTTGAAATTCAGAAACAGGATAGATTGATAATACTTAAAAATGATTGAGTAACTAAATATAGATTAAAGCATAAAAGGCTGGAAAACATTGTTTTCATAAAGCTTTATGTGGGGATGTCATCTTTGAAATAGTAGCACCGAGGCTGGAAAAGGGTTATTCTACGCCACTTACTTGATGTTTCATGTTTTATTTTTCAGATCTCATTTTAAATTTTATAATTCAATCATTTTGAACAGCTATGTTCAAAAGAAGTTTTACAACTTTAATCTTAATAATCTCAAAAAAAGCAGACATGCTATGTCATAAAATAACTATTAGTGACTAGTTTGTATCCTATAAATCTAACTTGAGTTGATAATATGGTCCATTACCAGCTAACTGCACAGAGTATTTTTCATTTTACACTCTTCAGTTACTTTTTAGTGAAGTGTTAAAAAATATGAAGCTTTTCTCCTCTCTAAAATTGCACGCTGTCTGTCTGTTATTAGGGAGATAACAGCTCTTATAAATGTTTCAGTAAGCGCTAAGTAGACAGCTATGTGCACTCTCATTCCACGCTTATTTGCTTACTGTAATAAACTGATAAAATATGTGTGGTTTGTCTCTGTGTATCTACAGGCACCATGAGTCACATAGATTTCCTTTAGAAATAATGTTGTGTCTGCAGAATTGATTGCTTATTTTCATAAACGATCTAAAGGTACACAAATGACTTTTATTATTTAAACATATGCTGGATAGAGATTTGTGGAGTATTGTCTTATTGTTACTAGGTGCTGTTTGTCCTATTAACTCTTGGGGGAGGCTTCTTGTTTTAGCATTATTGCAGCCACTGAACTAATTATGTCTGCAACAATCACAGTGAGGATGACCCGTATCATTTGCTTGTAATGAAGCTGAATTTTTAATTCTTTGAACATTAGTACGTAGACAATTAGAACTAATGTTTTCAAGCCTTGTTTTTCACTCTGTTCTGGTGTTTGTAGCATAACAGCCTTTCTAAGCTAGGCATGTGTTCTTTCTGTGTGCCTTTAAAAATAGCATTCTTTTCATTTCTTTATTCCTATATGTAATGGAAAAATTCAAGTCATTTCCTCAAACCGGCAAGTATTACTCATTGCCTCTTTTTACACACTGTGCCCTGGTAAGGCTTTAGTATTTTTAGAGAATTGTGATTGAAAACTCAGCATCGACGATAATCAAAGCCAGTTGCAGAGGTATATTATTTGCAAATCTCTGTAGTCATTTAAAATAGCAAAGTTACACTTTGTGTTTTGAAAATGAGTATAATTATGTTTTATGCATTAGTCATTAAAGTAGAGAATGGATGGGAAGATAAGTAAGAAACAGTAAATGCACTATGTATTTGTTGGAGGTGTGAAATGGCTGTGGGAAAAGCCAAGGGGACGCAGAAGGCAGAAATGCAGGTGCTTCAAGGCTCACCCAGGGGGTGAGACACCAGAGCTGAGCACTGAGGGTATCTGGAGGCAGAGCTTTCACCAGAGGGGTGACCAGTGCCAAGGACCGACAGCGGGAGCGTGGGCATGTGTAGCAGGAGTACAAAGAAAATCCAGTGAGTGGAGAGGGGTGCTGTGAACAGGAGTTCAGAAGCAATAGGGAATAAGATTGAGGAGTCCAGAAGAGGGAGCCTCGCTGCACGAGACCTGCCAGGCCTACGTAAGAACTTGTGGCTTTTACTCTCCATGAAATTGGAGCCTTTGGAGGGTTTGGAGCAGAGAGCTGATGTGACATAACTTAACTGGTTGATTCTGACCACTACATTCAGGGTAGGGTGGATATAGCAGTTTAGTTTATATATCCAGCAGCATGCAGGGGTAGAAACACGGAAAATTTAGGAGGCTGTTGGAACGGCCCAATGAGAGATGGTGGCTCAGACCAGGATGGTAACAGTGGAGAGAATGAGAAGCCAGGTTTGACTGAATTCACTCAAGTAGCTGGATTCTCTGACCTTTCTCTTGGGTGTCCGCTGGGGCTTTTCGTGAGGACATCGGGGCTACCTCTGTTGTGGCATTTGTCACACTGGCTGATTTACCTCATTATCTCAAGCTGAGTAAGCTTCTTAAGGACTGAGAAACTTTGTTTCTGCATCACAGTTCTACTATTGTGGTTGGCACAACCAATTCAATAAATGTTTGTTAGATGAAAGAATAAATACATTAACAAGTGGTAATTATTGGTGGCTATTAGTTATTAGTATTGAATTCAGTTTGTGACCAGAATCATGGGAAGAATTAAATTCATGAATCGAGGTAGACCTCTTTGTTATTTCAGGTAACCTTTGAAAATCATTAAGAAGGTCCATTCTTAAATGTTGAATTCATTAGAGAATGTTTTTTCTCTTAAATTTGGTTGAACATGAAGGAATGAATGGAGAGAATTATGCTGTTTTTTTCCTCCTCTATACTTTTATTAGCATCTTTTCTAAATTATTGCAATAAGGCTTCAGAATTTTGAGACTTAAGTATAAAACAAAGTAAGTGTTTGGACCATGTGTCCAAGGTGAGACAAAGAGAGAATCAATAAATCAACCAAGCCTGTTGCTGGCTCAAGTGACTAAAAGTGTACTTTTGAGGCAGCTTAGGGGATGCATAGATTGGTAATGCAGGGAGTTGTAAACCACACCTTTGCTTTTGTTCTGCTTTGCTTATACTGCATGTGGTAGTCAGCTATTACAGTAACAAATACCTGAGTCGAGTCAATTTAAGAAGGGGAGACATGTATTGTGGCTCATAGTTTTAAAGGTTTCCATTCTTGGTTGAGTGGACCCATTCCTTTTGGGTCTGCTGCAGGGCGAGGCTGGTAGAACAAGCTGCACACCCACCGTGTCCAGGAACTGAAAAGAACAAGAGCAGGAGACTACCGTCCTACAAAGTCCTCAAGGGCATATCATATGCCCAGTGACCTCAACCCCACCCTGAAAGATTTACACCACCTTCCAGTAGTACCCAGCAGAGGACCAACCTTTTAACACAAAGGCTTCTGGAAGACATAAGGTCCAAACTGCAGCACTGACAACTCTGACCTTGTTTTTCTCCAACCTTCACTTAGTTCCTCATCTGATGTTTGAATATCTCTTACCTGAAATGCTTTGTGCTATAAAATATCAAATTTTGGAGTCTTTCAGGTTTTTGGAATAGTGTATGAGTTAAAAAATTGAAACCATTGAAGGTTTAGACTCAACATGTAAGAGAAATAGTTGTCTAATTGCATGATAAGATCTTACTGTTAAAGCAAAGAAATAATGTACCTTACACTGGAGGTGAGGTATATTTTCTTTTACAGTGAAAGAAATTCAAGGTGAAAACCTGTCCAGTATTGGAAACCAAGGCATGGGATGTTCATTGTTGGGTGGTGATGTTATCCAATGTTTGAAATATCCAAGAAGACCAATTGCACTAATGACAATGGAAAAAATTAACAGAAGAGCTTGCAGACTCTTAAGAATATATAGCAGGTTTTCTTATATTGTCAGAATATGTTAATATATGCCTGCAGAGTACAGAAAAATTGTAATACTATGTTGAAAGCATTGTTTTGCATATTTCTGTATATGGTATCATGCTAAAGCTTTATTATTGAATGCTAAAATGGCTTATTTTCTGTGTCCACTAATTCTTTAACGTCTTTTTCCTACACAATAGGTCAGTACTCCTGTCTTTGTACCAATGAAAACACATGAGCTGCTTCATCGGATGAGTGGAAAAGGACTGGCTGCCCATTATTTCTTTCCAAGACAGCCATGCATTTTTGGTGACAAGATGGTCTCTGTGCAAATAACGCTGGAAAACACTTCTGACCGGAAGATAGAAAATATCCACATAGGGGGAAAAAAGCTTCCTTTAGGCTTGCAGATGCATGTTTTTAATCCAATAGGTAAATATTAACTCTCATTTCAAAGTTTATATTTGATAATTAATTTCATTTTTAAATTTAGACACTTTTTACTTAAGTAAAATAGGACCTTACTTTGTTGATTGTCAGTGTCTGCTCAGTTTGTGTTTGTTTTGTTTTGTTTAGCCGGACCAGGCATTAAAAGCGGGGCCTCATACATATCACCCAAGTCGTCTAACACGGAGCCACACCCCCTGTTTTCTCTTTTGAAACTGCATTTATCACACAAAATAATTACATTTCTTCACCCTTAGTGAATCAGGTCCCAGCAGTAGTTATACCAGTAGTGATGAGAGATGAGGTCCACAGAATCAAAGCTGTCATCCTGTTTTTCCTATCTGCACCACCTTTCCCCTCATCCCCCTGGTCAGCTTCATTCCCTGCATAATTTTAGTTGCTTTATTGTGTAGTAAAGGGAAGAAGGTACGTCTGTCTTTGAATACGGTATCTCCTGTATCTGGGGACCCTTTTCCGTTTCCTTTCACGTTCCATAAATTGCAAAGATGAGTTTGTGGACGAAAGAGATGTGTACTATTCTGCTTATCTTTCTTTCCGTAACTTAGTCTGTTATCTGTCTGTTTATCCATAATGATTTTTGCCACCATTTAGAAATCAGGATGATTGTTATATTGTAAAGCAAAAAAGAGAAATCTCGCTATGAAAGAAGGTGTCAGATATGGCAGTGCTGGCTCGCTGTGCCTGCACTCGGCAGCCGTCTGTGTTGAGCATGGCTGCCCCAGTGCTGCCCCAGTGCCTGCCGGAACACCAGGGGCTGTTTATCATCCACCTGGTGGTTTTAATATTTTGCCAAAAAATACCCTTTAACAATTGAATTTATCAATTATATTTCATACATTGAGCCAGAAATGGTAAAGTATTTGGAATATCTCAGCATGTTGTGTTTTTTTAAAAAATAGAGACAGTCAGTGCTAAGGTATAAGTGGGAGAAGTGTTGAAGAAAACCTCAACTAAAAGTGACATTGTGAAGTTGCTCCTTCAAAATGCCACTGTGCTTCCTATCATGTTTTAGATGAGCAAGTTCCGTTCTCCAGGATGCACTTGCGTGTGCTAATTAGGCACTCTTTACTCACTGTTTCACATAACTTCCATTTTATTCATCTGAGTTTTGGCATTTTTGAATTCTTTTGTATAGTTGATGAGTCAGTTAGTGAAGGAAGTCATTCTTTGTTGTATTTTCCACAAAGGAATAAAACAGCATCTGGTAGATAAACCTGTCAGACTTTTATAAGCAACCAGTATAAAAGGGAGTGAGCTGATTTCAGAACATACTTAATGCCATTTGAAATATATTTTTTATAAATAAGACAATTTAAAGAGTAGGGTATCCTAATTTGCTGAATTATTGTCTGAAGTTTATATATTGCCAGGGAATTGCAGAATATCCCAATCAGTGGATCGTTTTTATTGCTTGTAATGTAGCCTCTTTTTTTTTTAACCTGCTTTAAAAAATTAGTTTAGTTTAAGAAGTGTCAAGGAGTTGAGTTATGAATTGTGTAATGGCTGGAAATGTTATCCAAAGGTTAAAACAGTAGAACAGTATTAATGTTTCCTTGGGCTGGCATTACACGTGGATGAGTTGACCTTTTGTTGGCCTATGTAGAATAGAAGAAATAAATATAATAAATTTTAGAGTATGACCTTAACCGAAATAAAGTGGAATATATACCATTGCCTCAGTACTAGTTATAGGCTTTTCTTTTTCACTTACGGCATATTTTTGTGAATGTAATGCTTCACTTGTTTTGCTCCCAGTTACTGAATTCCATGCAGTATGTTTTTGTGTGTAACACCATCTCGACTCTACTACTCATAGATTATACAAGTTTTGCAGAGAATCATATGTCTAAATTAGTCCTTCAAAAACGTCTTAAGAATGCAACCAAGAAAACCCCAAATATTGTTCATGTTTTTATGAAATAAAGGAGGCGTGATGTTTTATTCATTAAGCCTATATTCATATGTTAAGGGGCCCGACAGTTTTCCTACTTGTCAACAATCTGTTTTCTTTTTGTCTATAATACACAATTACTTTTGTCTGGGTATTCCTCTTCCTATAGCAGAAAACTGGATTCGGTGCCAGGAAGTTAGGAATAATGGGAATTTTTTCCAAAGAGATCCCAAGTATTTCAGTCACTGTATGTTAACACTTGACACTTTTGAGTTCAGCTGAGATTTTACTAGTTACTGTTCAACTATAGCTGTCACATCAAAGTTAGTGGCATCTTGCGTGGTTTCATTATCAATAGTGTGGTGTAATGAAGCCAGTGATTTTTCAACCATTTCTATTAGTCATTTCAGGTACATAACAGCAAATCCAGAATAATATCCAAATATAATCTAATTTGGTAAGCTTTCCCAATTTAGGAGGCTCCAAATATAAAAATCCATCATATGAATAATTTTATGCTGATCATTTTGCTCATGAAATGTTCATATAATAAAACAAACCGTTGATCATGAACTGTCCTCCAGAATTAGCTCACAGTTAATTATCTGAAGACTGAAGATAGTATCAAACCATGTCAGAGAGTGCTATCGACAGGGAATCTTGGGGACTGTCATTTTGTCCATGATGTAAAAAGGTAGAGAGATCAAAATCGTGAATGTTACTATGCTTTAGTGTTATGATAACATTTGCTACCAAAGTGATGTCAGATACCAGTAAGACCAAACTCTACTGTGTATGGTACAGAGCAAATTGTTAAGGAGTCACTAAAGAATCACATTAGGACCCAGATACGGTGGTGCACTACTGCAATCCCAGCTAGTTCCAAGGCTGAGGCAGAATGATCACAAGGTAGTGCCTGCCTGGGCAACTTAGCAAAACCCTCCTCTGAAATTTAAAATATATAAAGTGACACATAGCTTAGTGCAATGTTCTGAGTTCAATTAAAAACAAAAATAATCTAAGAACTGGGAATATTTCTCAAAGGCAGAGCACTTATTTAGCACATGTGTGGCCCTGGGTTTCATCCCCAGAGTGTTAAGAACAGCACAAACCAACCAACCAAAAAATAAATAAATAAAAATAAAAACCTGACTTGGACAGTGAGGTTGACAGAGCAATGAACTGATGGCAGTATGTAGCTTTAGGAGGAATAAATATGTGTGTGTGTGTGTGTGTGTGTGTGTGTGTGTGTGTGTGTGTGTGTGTATAATCTTGTATGTGTGAATGAGTGTAGTGGTTTAACATACAGAAAAGCCTGTTTGACAAAGTTTTAGACAATCAAGGATTATAATACTTGAGTAGCCCACTAGTAAATGTTAGGTTTATAAGCTAAAAATAGAACCAGCAAAGCAACCTACCTGTAATCCCACCACTCAGGAGGCAGAAGCAAGAGGATTGCCATGAGTTTGAGGCTGGCCTGGGCTACATAGTGAGTTCAAGACCAACCTAAACTACAAAGCGAGACCTTGTCTCAAAAAACTAAAAAACAAAACAAAGTGACATAAATACCACTGAACAAACCAATAACATTTCAAAATTAGTGCAAACAGGCCCTGCTCTAATGCCTGATCTCCATGGAGCTTATGAAATACAAACATACCTCCTGGTACATCAGATTTCTGACTTATTTTTCTGTCTCATCTGTACATTTGCTCTGTTCATACTTAGTAAACCATAGTTACCAAAAAGCTCTAGGAGAGGCACAATGTACTGAAGTAAGAAGTATGGTTGATAAAATATAACTGAATCTGACACAGAATAGATAAAGCTACATACAAACTGTTGTATGATATGGCTGCTGTTACAGTGAAGATTTGGAAGGAAAGCACAAGTGAATGGTTTCTATTGATATACATGTATTATATACATGTGCCCAACTATTCTAATGTGTAGATAAACTTTGAAATCATAAACAGGATACAATTTTGTTGTTTTATTGTCAGCTAGAAAAAAACTATTATATATTGGTGTGGTTATTTCTCATACTTGATTAGTTAATAATAAAGCTTTAGAAATTGCAACTCTATATAATACCATTGTATTACTTTGATTACTGAATAATCAAACCTGCCTCTACATTTTCTTAGAGTAATGTTTGAATGACTTATTTTAGGAATGCCAGTTATTTTGGTTAACTTGTGAATGCATTTTAATTTCTTCTAATTTTGTTTTGAGTTTTTAAATTTTAGAATTTGTTAATTGAAAATTTGGAACAGTGTTTAAAAATTTCCTTTCCTATCTAGAACAGTTTTGAGTAAATAATATTGTATAAGCTCTCCGAGTCCACTGCAGATATGCCAAGAAGGACACATTTATTTTCTTTTCACATTGAATGCCTGTAAAGACCGTGTAGTAAAGCATGAAGTTTCTCAGAAAGAGGTGTGTTTCTGAAACAGTAGATGTAATATGCTGGACTATGTGCAGAATTTAGTTGTGAAAAAGGAAATCTTCAGCCTGAACAGTGAGGTGGTAATTTCCTTTCATAGTCTTAGTTTGAATTTTATTTATTTATTTATTTATTTGGGGTTTTTTTTGAGACAGGTTCTTGCTTTGTGGTTCAGGCTGGCCCTGAGCTCAGCCTCAAACTCACATCACAGCAATCCTCCTGCCTCTGCCTCCCGAGTGCTGGGATTACAGGCGTGAGCCACCACGCCCGGCTCTTAGTTTGAATTTTATTCTTAGAAGCCATCATTAATTTGGGCTGTTTTAACCAAATGCAGACATTAAATAAATGTTCAGTCTTTGCATATCCTGTATGTTTTCATGTCTAAATAATCTTATATCCTAGATTCTCTGGAGCCGGAAGGATCCATTACTGTTTCAATGGGGATCGACTTCTGTGATTCTACACAGACTGCTAGTTTCCAGTTGTGGTAGGTTCAGTTGTTCTTCTGTTTTTTTATATTACCTGTAAAGTAGAGCAGAACAAAATCTAAGCTTTCAACAGCCTTTTCCTGTGAAGCACAGCATTTAAGCTAATGTCTTTTCTTTCAGCAGTGTTTAGAATGCCATAGAATAGTTGTACAAACCGTGTGCAATATGGTTGTTTTTAGTATTCTTACCTAGACGTCGTAGTCTGCCATCTTAATTGAAATTCAGTTTCGTGTTTAAAAAAATAAACTACTGCCAGCTAATTTTGTTTTACTTATTTTAACGTTACAGTTTTGTAAAATTTGGGAGGAATGGAAAATTTTGTATCATTGACTATCTCAGAGAAGATATTTTTGGCGACAGGGTGTCATTTTGAGTTATCTTGAGCTTCTTTTCATGGAACATTATTGATTCTAAGTCCATATGTTTTCCCTTTTTATGTTAAATTACAAGCTGCTTTTTAGAAAAGTCAAAAGAGCATTGATGTAGTTGGCAAAGGTTTTATGACTGAATACTGTTTATAAGGCTATCTTTAGAATTCAGTTTTTTTGTTAACTGTTTCTATATAATGTTTCATACATTTCTGATGAATTCTAAAGACCCGTAGCAGAGTAGTACAAAGCTATTATTTTCATACATCTTTGAAAATTATATTTGAATTCCATTCTTTCTTTCGTTTTCTGATAAAGGATACAGTTTGTTATTTTTAATTGAAGTTGCTTTGTTTTACCCTTAAAAGAGTTGAAATGCATTATTTATCTGCATTTTAGCAAGCTTAGGACATAATTTGTTATGATTAAAAATCTCTAAGCTAAGGAGAAAGACATGAGAAAATAAATTTATAGATTAAATATAGAGAACCCTCCATTTTCACATACCCTTTCAGTTTGCTGGTAATTGAGGCCTAATATTATACCTTTTATTGCTGAGAACCTGCAGCACTGGATCTAAGCAGTGTAGCATAACACATTGATTTTATGCAGATCGTCACCTTTATGTTTTGGGAGGTCTGCTATCTCAGTGATATATAAGAACTGATTACTTTTCCCAGCATGGCCTAGGCATTGTTTATTATTTTTCTATTAAACAAACAATACAGATCAGTACTACTGAACACCACACCATGAGTAACACCTCTCTAAATAGATTTGCTTCCAGCACCAGCTCTATATTCATTTTAATGACTTGAACAATGTGAGCCCAATGACAAAGCTCATGTACCAAGTTAGATCAAAATAAAAAACTAAGAAATGTTTGCCTTACCAATTTATACAAAGAGCTTTTTGATTTCTGTATAATTAGGTGAGTTGTTATTTTTTAGTATTTTTATCACAAAGACTTCTTTTGTGGTGCATGAGCCAGCTTTGTATTTTGTCTTTTCTAATTGACAAAAATCTCTCGAGAGATAAAAATACAGGTAATATTTGATTTTCATCTTAGATTAAAGTATGTATATCAACATTTTTTCTTATCAATTTCTCTTAACTTTAGGAAAATGACACATTGAATGCACATTAAAATAGCCTTCACTCTTATAAACATTATTTTTCTACTGTGAAAGCATAAATTATTTTTGGTTTTATTAACACAAAAGCATGCTAGATTAAAAAACATTTTTGTGTGCGCTCCAAAAAGAGCACTTTGTCTTGCATCAAATGTAATTGATCCTGAAGCAGTGTAATCACAATTACTCACTTTCTTAATTGGCCTGCCCAAAATCAGAAAATGGAAACCGATCGACAGTGTTTAAATCAATAGCTTCATAGTAGTACTGGTGGGGGAGGGAGATGGTGGTAATGGGGAGATCAATTGGTCTTCGGTGCCAATCACTGACTGTGCCTTTTGCATAGTAAGTAGCGCTTTTTGCTTAGTGATGTGCTGTATTAGTCTGGCTAGTTCAATAAAAAGAAAAGGGCAAGAATGGCTGATACTGAATTTTTTTCTGTAAAATGCATTATAGAAATCAATATTTAAAATCACAGGTAATAAGAGCATATTTGATAACAGGCCTTCAGAAATGCTTAGAACATGCACTGGAAGCCTTGTGGACACTCTTAACTTTGTAGAAGAAAGAAACAAACTTGAGATTATTATGGTTTTTCAGGAAAAGGGAGAACTATTATCTATTACTATGTAATTTTATGTATACCTGATAACCATTAATGTCTCCTTTTAGTTTTAAGTGTTCATAAAATTTAATTCTTAATTAAATTGATAATGTTGAAAACATATATTAATGTATGCAATTTTATCTCTCCAAATTTACTATGATGCATAAGCAGATCCCTGTCCTTGTGATTAGCAAGTATAAGTGCCTTAAATAGTATGAAAAATAATGTCTTAAGTTATTGCACTCAATATTTGCAACCACATAGTGCTTTTTGTCCAAAAACACAGTAGACAGAAATTCATTCTGTGAAAGAGAATGAGCAATAAAATACAACAAGAAAGGATGCCCTTGGCTCACTAGAATTTGAAATTATTGACAGAAAACAAATAGATGCAGGTAAATATTAACAGAGAAAATAAAATTTTCAGGGCATATCACTTATGGGAGAAAACTACTAAATGTTAGGTACAAATGTGGCAGAATAGCAAGCATGGAGTGAGTGAAGAGTTAAGAGTTTCAAGAGAGTCAGGAGGAAACTAATACTATCTCCAGCTCCCCGTCCGTACCACTCGCTCGGAGCAGGGAATGCAACCATTCGGTCTGAGGCCTGAGGATGGCACTGAAAAGGAAGGGAACACCTTGCCTGGGAAGGACTTCCACTGGGACATGGAGACCCTTGACGCATAAGAGGAGATTGGACATTACAGTAAAACTTGGCACTAATATAATCCAGTACCTGCAGTATATTAGGCACTGTACTAAACACTTGCAATCTACATGTGTCAGTTTGCTTCAGTTCACAAAAACCCTTTTTTTTTACCCCACTTGGAGAATGGATTAACTGAGGTACAAGAAGATTAAGACATTTCCCTAAAATAGTAGAACTTGCTGTGTGTGTTAACCTCGTCCTTCATTACATATGTAATGGGATAGTTTAGGATTACCAGACTTTTGAGGTAAAGGTGCAACTTGAAAGAGAAGATTCAAGGTGAATACAGAGACTCACTCACCATGTGGAGCAGATAATTTTACAAAGACAAAAAGTTTCCTACAATTAAATGTCATACTTGATTCAAGAGTACATTACATCCATAAAGTAAGAATGTACTTCTTGCTATACAAAGGAATAACTAGAAACATTTTAAAAATTACTCTTGAATTTTAAAAAATATGGTATCAGAAGAAATCTGGTAAATACTCAGTTGAGTGGACATAGCTGAATACTAGGTTGGTGTTCCGGAAGAGAGAGGGTCAAGTGAATAAACTAGAGTAGAAAATGAAAAGACAGAGAGAAGGAAAATGGGAAAGGAAAAGTTAAAAGGATCGATTCATCTAGTAGAAGATCTAGAAGAACGAGTTAAAGAAATTATTAACAGAAATAATTTATATTCATGATCTTTACTGTTTTGTTATGTTTTCCCCATATCAGGGGTCAAACTCAAGACATTGCACTTGCAAGGCAGGTGCAGCACCACCAAGCTATTATAGAAGAGCATTTTTCCAAGCAAAAGAAAGGCATAACCCTTCAAATCAGAAGGGCTCATTGAAGGCCAAGCAAAGTGAATGTGAAAGGCTGAAGTGACCACATTCCAGTGGCATTTTTGAGAAGGAGAAAAGAGTATCCTGATAAATCCCAAAGCAGAGAAAGACATCTTACCCAAAAAGGAGCAATAGGGGTGGATTAGTTTCTCATCAATCTTCTCATCCTTTTTGGTGGCCACAAAGCAATGGAGCATGACCCTTAAAATTTCAAGGTTACTGTGTAGACTTTTTTCAGACAAGAAAAGATTTTTCAGGGCTGAGGATTTAGCTCAGTGGTTCCCATGGCTGCCTGGCAAACGCAAGATCCCAAGTTCAATCCCCAGTACCACATACACAGTGCTGGGTGTGGTGGCTCACACTTGTAATCCCAGCACTCAGGAGGTAGAGGCAGGAGGATTGCTGAGTTCAAGGTTGAGCTCAGGGCTAGCCTGAACTACAAAGCAAGACCCTGTCTCAAAAACTAAAAAACAACAATAACAAAAATAAAATCTCAGTATGGACAAAGGTGAGAATATAATGATGTGCTAAAGTTCTCTTCACTCTCGGAAAGAGGATTGACTGATGAGAAAACAAGTCAAAATATGGTATAAACTATTAACATATCAAAATGGAATGTACAGTAATCTTTAAGCAACTAAAAGGAGGAAGAAAATGAATAATTAAAAACTTGATCAGTTTAAGTAAATTGGAGAAAGAAAAAGCACAGTAAATAGAAAACAAGCGAAAGTGGCTGACAGGGACCATACGTGTACTAGTTTTCACAACTCATATCAGCAGTTCAATTCTGCTTATATTAAACAGGTGCAAACAAGATTCTGCAAGGCTGTATACAAGAAATCCTACCTACATTAGACTAGCACAGAGAGGTGAAAATAAGATAAAATATGCATTTTGTTTTTCAGATAAATATACTAAAACTTGAAAAAAAATGTTGAAACATTTTTCCTGTTCCTTGAAATCCTCCAACAGAGTATAACAGTTGCATACCTTTAAGCTCCATGGCTTTTGAATTGTAAAGCAGAATCTATTACGACAGTAAAAATTGACAAAGCCATAATCATGTGTGTGTGTTTAATACAGACACCAGAAACCGACAAGTGAGAGGAAGGAAAAATAGACAAGCTAACAGACACAGTAGTTTTAAAAAGACAGGCTAGCAGACACAATAGTTTTATCAGTAAATAAATTTAAATAGCTATCAAGCTGGATCTCAGATATGTGCATTTGCAAAATATGTCTTGTTCCCTGAAGTCAGAAAAAACTTTGTTTCCTTTTTTCTTTATTATTACCACATTCATTTTCCTCTCATTATTTACCTCTACACTCTTCCCTTTTAAATATTTTCTATTTCACAATATCAACTATACATACTATAACTCATTTACAACTTCATTTTCTCATACCAGAGAAAAGATATGATATTTACACATCCGTGACCTGTTTATTTCGCTTATGAGGACATCCTGAAGGTACATCCATTTGAGTATGGAGTATGAATGACTCAGTCTTATCATTTTTAATGCAGAGTAATACTCCATTCTGTAAAAGAACCACATCTTCTTTATCCAGTCTCCAGTTGATGGACATTTGGGTTGTTTCCAAGATTTAGCAATCATAAACTGAGCTGCTATAAACATGGCTGCACTTTTTTTTTTTGGCTTTTTTGAGACAAGATCTGCTATATAGTTTGTGTTGATCTTGAACTCACTGTGGAGCCCAGCCTCACCTCGAATTTGTGCAAGTCTCCTGCCTCAGCCTCTGGAGTGCAGCTGTGCACTGCCACACCTAGCTTTAGAAGCATCCTCTTTTAAGTCAGAATCGTAAAACATGAATACTTGCTTTCAGAACTATTTCACAGTAAATTGGAAGTTCTAGCCAAATAGATGTGTAGAATCAGTATACATCTTAGAAAGGAAGAAACATTTATTATAAATTTTATTCAAAAAGTTTGGAATCAGAAAATCTGTTTGAGCTAGTCAAGGTTTTGTTTTTGTTTTTAGTACCGAGTATTGAGCCCAGGGCATGCAGCCTTTTATTTATTAATTTATTTATTTTTGAGACAGGATCTCACCAAATTAAGTTGCTTGGCTTGAGATAAAAATTTAGATTCCTGCCTCAGCCTCCAAGAGTGCTGGGTTTATAAACGAGCATCACTAAGCCTATCTTTAATCAGTTTTAAAAGGTGGTACAAATACTCTTGGGAGTGGGAACCCTGAAACTTTCTGAAGTTCATAAAAGAAGATTTAAATAAAACATTAGAAAATAAAAATAAGAAAATGGTTACTATACTGTGTTCTGAAATGTGAGACAGTATTCACCTTCAAAATTCACTGTGTTCTTTAAACTTGATGTGATCCTAGGCAAACCCTAGTAGGCTTTTTTAAGGAACTTTGCATATTTCTAAAATTCAATTCAGAAATAAAATGTCCAAGAAAAATTAATTTTTAAACATTATTTTTTGTTTTTTTGTAGTGCTGGAGACTGAACCCAAGGCCTCATACCTGCTAAGCAAGCATTTCACCATTCACTTACATCTCCAGGTTTCAAAACAAAAACCTTTTTTCTTCCTGGAAGGTATAGCTGAGCATGCTTTGAGACTATGTGTTTTATCTTCAGCACTGAAAAGAATCAGCATAATCCATGTTGATTGGCCCAGAAATTAATGAAACAGTATGGAGAATTTGTCATAAAGTGTGACATTTTAAATCAGTAAGGAAAGAATGTACTTGAGTAAAATGATAGGACCATTACTTGGGAAAGATAAAAGTAGCTTCTGTCCACAGATTACTCCAAAATCAGTTTCAGATTGACTTGTAATTTAACCATTAAAAACATATGGTCAAGGCAGGAGGTGCAGCTTAATGGTGGAAAGCTTGCCTGGCAGGTTCAGGCCTTAGGTTTGATTCTCAGCATAAGAATATTACATAGACAGCCTGTTATATAGACAAGCCTATTATATAGACAGCCTGTTATATAGACAGCCTGTTATATAGACAGCCTATTACAGAGATGATTTTCTTATTCTTGGAGAGCAGAAATCTTAAGCAAGATGTAAAAAACATAAAGAAAAATGACGCAAGTTCTATTAAAAATGTAAGAGCCAGGGGCCTTTTACAGTAGTAGCAACAACATGCAGAGAGTTCTGGGTCCTGTCCCTAGCACCAAAACCCAAACAAACAAACAAATAAGTAAATCGATAGTATTTTATAAAAAAAAGGCAGAACATAAATTTATAGCTTGCCTACCAATAAGAAAAGGTGATACCACAAACATGATAGTGAAAAACTGCAGCACATCTAGCAGACTTAACAACAACATATGATAAATTCAAAAGAAGACTGAAGAAAAAGACTAAGAATAGAGAGTTCACAAGAAAAAAATGCACATAGTCAATAGACAAAAAGATATTTAACATCACTAGTACTTAGGAGAATAATGTGCCGAAATGTTTCAACTATCAGGTTAGAAAAGTTTCAAACCAGGTTTAATATCTCAGAAGGTAAAGAAAAACTTAAAGCTCTTGTTGCGGTTTAGTAGGACTTCAAATTGGCAGCATCTCCAGAGCACTGGCAGCATCTATCACAATACAAATAGTCATACTTTCAACTTAGCAGTTTTTCTCTAGGGTGCCACCCTGGAGAAATATTTGTGCAGATAGAGAAAAAGACCTGTTTAAGTACCTTAGTTGGTGCTTCTAATAGGAAAAACCAGAAATGATAATCTGTGGTGGAATGCTTAAATAATGATGCTTCCCTAATGTGTGCATGTGTGTGCATGTTGATTTTGAGTATCTAGGGCATTTTATTTCGTTTACTAGTCTTTAAAACTCACCTGTACGGTGAGTGTCGCTGTTTAAATACATCGAAGAAGATAGTTGAGTCTAATAAGAAATTTACACGTATGATTAGTCATTTTCATCAGTCACTGTCCATGTTGAGATATGTATGTGTAGAAATAGAGCTGTCCTTTTCTCCTATGCTTAGGAAAGAAAAAGCTGTAAGGAAAAAAAAATGTAAAATGCTAGAAAAAGAGGTTCATAGAAAATCAAAGGATGTCCTAGAATATTCATGTAAGTAAAAATAAAGTATCCCCAAAATAAAGAGAAAACATTTCATCTCAGTCCATTAGGAACAAATCCTTGCTTAGGAATATGACTTACACAGCATATTATTT
Organism: Petromus typicus; assembly: GCA_004026965.1. Classification (NCBI taxonomy): domain Eukaryota; kingdom Metazoa; phylum Chordata; class Mammalia; order Rodentia; family Petromuridae; genus Petromus; species Petromus typicus. Next base: position 41,552 of record PVIR01003857.1, on the reverse strand, counting down.
ACTACTGGTAATATACAGAAACCCAGTTGTAGACGCTTAAATAAGTAAAGGGTTCATTATTCTCCTACAGCAAGAGATCTAGGAGGTGGGCAGTGCAGAGCCAGCAGAGTGGCTCCACGGTGTTGCAAGCATAAGGTCTTCCACATTTCTCTTTATCTTTTGGCGTGTGCTGGTTCTCCTCATGGTCATATAATGGCTGCTGCACTTCTACTCTTCTCCCTGCATCCTGTGCCACCCCATAAAGGAAAGGCTGACACAGAGAAAGGAGCCACATCTGTTGGAAAAGCAGAACTCCCTGCAGAAATTCCTGGCAGACTTCTCTTTTTATTTTTTTGAGACAAGGTCTTGCTTTTGTGTCCTGAGCTCACTATGTAAACCAGACCAGCCTCGAACTCACAGCAGTCCTCCTGTCTCTGCCTCCCGAGTGCTGGGATTACAGGCATGAGCCACCACGCCTGTGGTCTGTAGTACTGATTGCTGGTGAGTGTGAGTCACTACACCCGGCACTGTGGTGTGTGGTTACTGGAGATCAATAGGTCCTTTGTGCTTGGAAGGCAGGCACCAGAACCACTAAACTAAATCCCTGGCCCCTAGTAGACTTTTCTCTTTCTGCTTCATTGGATGTCATAGGGTCCTTTGGTCACTCTGAGGCATAAGAGATGATGAGAAATGTTTTATTAGGGCAGTCTGTTCCCTACATCAGGATTCTGCCAGGAATGAGGACAAACGGTCATATGTCATTCCCTAACATGTTGCTTATTGCAAAGGAGAGCATTTTGAGATGGCTTTTCTTCCAGATTTAAGCCTACCGCTTACACATCTAGATGCTGCTTTGTACCCAAGAGGGCAGAAGCTGTCTTCCGGCCGCACACTCCTCGTCTGCTCCCTGACCTTGTGCTGCATGTGGGCCCTTCCAAGTGCTGGGGAAGAGAAGGAAAAGGAGCAGATCCTTCAGGATAGTGCAGCGCTCTCATTTACACAGCACTCCCTCATTTTAGAGTCACACAGTCTCGTACTTTGACATTTTGATTACACACTCCATATATGTGTATTTATTTTCAAATCATGCATGTATTATATGTAAGTATCTGTCTCACCATGCTGGCTCATTCTGTATGTACTAGCATGGTGAAGAACCATTCAAGAAGGCATTAGGAAAACAAATGTAATGAATAGAGAGTTCTTTCCCTGTACCTTTGTAGGTTGCCTTCTGCCTCCTGCTTAGGAAAACATTGATATAGTCTAGCCAGCAATTTGAAACCCAAATTTTATGCTTCAGACTAATTTAGTTGATTGTATGTATATAAATTTTTCTGTATACTAATTCATATATAAAATCTCACATACATCTCTGTTGTAGCCATCTACTCCTTCATTGGTTGTGCATGCGTTTCTCTTAAGGAAACTTGGCCTTCTGTTCCCTCGGCGAGTCTTGTCCCCCAGGCGCCCTCCCTTCACCTTCAGAGGCATAATCCTGCCTGTCCCCGGGACCCTTCGCCATCCAGCTTCCTCACACCTTCGAGGCCCTCGCTTTGGCAGGATCCCTTGGTCTCTTCCTTCTCCCCGGCTCTTCTCTCTGAGCACTGTCCCGTGCTCGGGTTCTTCTCACCTCCCTTTGCCTCCTCTGGAAGCCCTTGCTCACTCTTCCTGTTCTTCCGCCATCTTGTTGTCCTCCAGTAGGGCCTGCCTTGCCGAGCTCAGTGCTCCTCAGCCCTTGGCCTCCCGGTGATGTTCCCCACACCCCTCTGCTCCCCGGCCTCTCCCAGTCTTCTGCAGGGATTCTTCATCTTACCTGAACACAGATCTTCTCCAGTGTTCCCTATACCCTTTCTCTTAGTCTGTCCCCTCCTGTGTGACCTTCCCCACCGCGAGGCCTCCATTCTTCCCTCCACCATCCCTGTTACTAACACACTCATGTGTTCCGCCTTGACTGCTCTCCTGACTCTTGGTTTGTATTTTAATTATCTACTGGGTATCTCTTCCTAGGTAATTTAGGGGTACTCAGAATATAAACTCCTCCTCATTAGTGTGTTGCATCCACCCAGTTGTTTACATTACAAGGTTCAGAATCTGCTTGTCACCCATCACCAGGCCTCCCCTTCTGATTCCAGAATTCCATAAAATACCGTATCTTCCCATTCTGATTGTCACCTGCCCTAGGGGGAGCAGCATGGAGTGCAGTAGACAGGGCCTTTAAGTCAGATGTGAGACACCAGGGTTCAGATCCCCACACTGCCACTTCCTAGCTGTAGGACCTTGGGCATAGTGTTTAAGTTCTCTTCAGTTTTCTTCCCAGTAAATCTAGGATAGTAGAAGCTACCTGTTAGGAATTACTGAAAGAAAACACATGGTATGTGCTAAAAACCCCTACTGCTAAATCAGACTCACTGGTGGACCTACCTTTGCTTTCTCCTCAGTACACACTGCCACCGCAGCTTCTGACATGGGCAGGATCACTCATTGTCCAGTGCCTAAAGCCTCTCATGTCTTGGTCATAGAGTTACACGAGGGAGATAGCCATAGCCTCAGTCTTACAATCAGTTCCCTTCAGAGAGTAGAGGAGACATTTTGCCACCAAATGCATCTTTGCTGGGAGAACTGGGACGAATGGCTGTCCACTTACGACGGCCTTCACGGTGTGCCCAGCCCGTCTGCGGACACACCAGGCTGTCCCACAGGCCTGAGACGGCCTGTCTCTCCCTGTGGAAATAACAGGTCTCCACTCCCCTGAGTGAGTGCTTTCCTCCTGTGGGCTGGGCTGCTCTCCATATAGCTCTGATACTCCGTTATAAATGAAGTTTTTCCCCTCCCGCTAGATGTGTGAATTTCAAAATCCTATCTGCTTTTCCTTAAATCCCCAGATACTCACACAGTACATAGAATCAAATTTGTATTTGGTAAATGCTTATCAAGTTAATAAATAAATTGGATTTATTGGTTTGTCTTGGACATTCTACATGTAAAAAATATAAGGCAGCTCAACAAGAATGCAATACATAATGCCATAAAATGAAAGTGAGTTTTATGTTCTTGCTTCATTGTATAGTATTTGTTCTAATCTCCCCCTTAAGTAAACTGTGATTCTTAGCCCAGTGTGTAGTGTCGTGCTTGCAATCCCTCCTCTAGTCCCATTCCGATTGGCGGTGGGGTGCACTTCTAACTTGGAAGTAGAAGGGCGACTTGGAGGAGAGCTTTGGCTTCCCTTGTAAGATTAGCAGATGTGATTGGCTCGCTTGTCACCACCCCTTCATCGTCACTCTTCCTGCCTCTCGGAATATAAAGGCGGTAGCTGGAGCTGCTGCAGCTGTCTGACAGCCACGAGGAGAGCCAGCACACCGGTGAGGGAGGTCAGTGGGGAGCCAGGAGAATCTGGTCCTGGGGGCCTCTTCAGTGTCATTGCAGACCTTCCACGGTCACTACGAACCTTCTTGTAAGCAGTAAACTCCTATCTCTCAGGAAACTCTTAGTTGGATTCTGTGCTTCTTTGCAGCCAAGCTCATTCCCTCCTGCCTGGTATTTCATCGGCCTCTCTTTAGTTATCTAACTTTAAAATACACTTAGAGGACTCACAGTAAGATTTTATTGATAGCCATAAGATCTAAGTGAAATAAATGCAATCGACATTGGTTTTGTGATACTAGAAAAAAGTTTTCTTTGAGTCTTCATATTCTATCATTTGAATAATAAATTTATATGTGTTAATCAGCAGTATTAGTGAAAAACTGTACTGGAAAATAGAGACTTTAAATAATAAAGATGATGAACACGTCCCTAAGTGTAGTATGGTCACTCCATTTTCTCCTTATTAAATACTAACATGATTTTTTACAAAAAGGTCTTCACCATGTAAGACAAAAGCATTTCCTCTTCTCCACGTAGTTCTATATAAAGTAAAGCTAAAATATTCTCTCTAAGTTGCACTAAGTGTTCTTCCTCTGGTAGTGGTTGTCTATCCATGTTGCTATTTTAGCACTTCTGTGTCAGGTCAGGAGTGTTGCTCAGTAAGAAAGCATATGTTTACTATTGGTGGGGCATGGGTTCAAGTCCTGACACACACAAAAATGAGTGAAATAAAAGTTCTATATTAAACCATCCTGTTGAAGTGTGTAGATTGTGTAAGAAAAAAAAATTCTAAAACAACATGTATTTCTCTACAGTCTTTTTTTTTTTTTGAGACATGGTCTCACTTTTGTAGTTCAGGCTGACCTTGAACTCACAGCAGTCCTCCTGCCTCTGCCTCCCAAGTGCTGGGATTACAGGCATGAGTCACCACGCCCAGCACTGCGGTATGTGATACTGATTGCTGGTGAGTGTGAGTCTCCATGCCCAGTATTATTGTATGTGGTTACCAGGGATTGAACCCTGGCCCTTGCACTTGCAAGGCAGGCGCCGGAGCCACTGAGCTAAATCTCTGGCCTTCTGCAGTCATGTTTAAGACAGACTTCTATACTTTAAATGCTGGCATGTGTTTTGATTGTATCTATTTACCTGCATAATATTAAGAATTTTTTTTTAGGCATTCAGTCATCTTCGATTTTTTTTTTCCTTAGCACCAAGGACGACTGCTTCAGTGTTAATATTCAGCCACCTATTGGAGAACTGCTTTTACCTGTGGCCATGTCAGAGAAAGACTTTAAGAAAGAGCAAGGTGAGAAATTACCACAGTTACTAGAAACTTAATGTACCAAAAAATATTTACTCATGCTCTGGTCAGTCTCTGAAATAACTTTCTGTAATACATAGCCATTAACAGAGATCAGCATGTAATTTTCCCATTTTTGTTAACACTTTCAACTTGTAAAATAACCTTAAAATATATGTTTATATTCATGATATACTTGAGAATTGAGTAATACGTCTTTAAAGTGACCAGTTGATTCTTCACCAGCCTTTCTCTCCTAAGCTGTGGTCTGTCAAGCTGCTGGGCCATGTGCTGATGGGTTTTGTATTCGTGAACATGCCAGGAGTTGGAGACCTCCGTGTTCTACCACTGTAAATCTTACATTGTGATGTTTTTTGTTAAGAACTGTTGTGCATGTCCTACTAATGTGTTATTCCTCCCAGACAGTACAGTGCCTTATCTTTCAGACTAAAATCCTTATTATAGTATTAAAATGTCTTTTTACTTTTGGCATAATTCTGTATTAAAGAAATGTTTGAATGAATCAGCTGAAACATTTTTAAACATGTACTTGAAAGAAAATATTTTCAGCAGAATATACATATTAATATCCTATCCTTGACCCAGAGTCAAGCATACTGTGTAGTAAAAGTAAAGGGCTTTTTTTGTATATAAATATGGGAAAGTAACACTGATTTTTATGTGTTTAACTAAGGATAAGATAAAGTGACAGACTGTTTAAGTGCCATAGTGAGCAGTTTTACATGAATGTAAGTTATATTTTACCTGTGGAGGCTGTTAGCAAACAGAGATCTTTTCACTTCAAGGTCATGAAGTCATTCAGGCTCCCACTTTCTGGGAGCCACACACAGACCCTGCTCCTCAGGAGAGGGACCCCTTTCCTGGCACTTGGGGACTATAGTGCCGAAGAGCTGGTTCACTTCACTCCTCGGTGAGCCACACTGTAGACTTGGTCTAGAAGAATCTCACGAGGAAAACCCCAGATTAAGATTGTACATTTATAGTCATCGTTTTTCTCAGACCTTGCTTTTAAGTGATATAAAAGGAATGGCTAAACCCAACTTTACATTCGTTTTCTTGGAAGTTGATAATTGCTGTAGAAGAAAATTAAATTTGTGATTTTGTTTCCCAATGACAAATTGATTCTTACATTTGCTGTTCTTACCCTTTGCTGGCTAAAGCCTGGCTCTCTGCTTTCCACCTGCTCAGCAAACCGAGGTGAGTGGCCCCCGACAGCCTGGATAAGGCTGTGACACAGTGACTGTCATGGGGAGACTGTGCTTTTGCAAAGTGCAGCTGAAGTGTATCTAGAGCAGCAGATTACCGGGTGCCCTTTCTCTCCCTCAGCTTTCGCTTAGAATACTTGATGTTTCGATCAGACTTTTTGTGCTCTGCTGTGACTGAGGGATTTTTCGCTGCCTAGCCATACAGAACCGTAAGTGCATGAGAGAGGTGCTCTTGGAGAATAGCTCTGGTCCTCTGTGGACTTGTTGCCAAAATTCCTTTTTCTTCTGCCATTTTCCTTCTATGGTTGTTGATTATTTGTCTGAATAAATCTGGCAGCTGTTTGCTATGTTTAATAGAGCAGAAAGGCTACTCTGAATAAAGCTATTTGAAAATTTGTTTATATGAAGTATTTGTAAATCCTTGCAAGTCTCTTGGCATTTCTGTATCATTCTTTCTGTCTTCCTGAATTCATTCTTTGATGTGGAACTTGATGCTGGCAAATTTACCACAGGTTTAAAGAGTCTTTTCAATAGCATCTTTTTACTTATAGATTTCAGCGGGTCTAGTAATAGAGGTCTCAATTCCCAACTTTACACATGTATTTGTTTATTATGCTACTCTGGGAAGAGAGCTCATCTTATTTCATCAAAGTTACCTAGAAATGATTAACAGAAAACCCTAAATCAAAATAAAAATTCACCTCCCTACATTTTATCACTGTGAGCTTCTGGAAGGCAAAATGTGAGTAAATTTTTTAAGAAGTGTGTGTTACTGCATGCTGGCTTCAACCGTGTTTCCTATTTTAAGTAAAATGAAATTACATGATTATCTCATTTTACAGGGTCTGTATCTTAAGACTGAAGAAGCGCATTAAATGTATTAGGATTTAACTAAAAAAGTTATAAAGAAATGTGATTATAGTTTTTTCTATTTTTATTATGAAGACATGCATAACTGGAAAAAGTGTGTAAGATATTAAAGGTGATTCTAAGAGAATGTCACATTCGATTAATATTTTTTTTAAAAAAACAAAAGCTTTTATTTGAATTAACTGCTCAGGCCAACACCTTGTCTTGGTGGTTGTGTTGAGGGTTCTAGAGCTAACTGTGCTTGTTGACAACATGGTGGTCAAAGTGCGGTTTTTACAGTGCTCATGTTAGGAGCCTTCCACGGAAGCCTGAGTTATTCATAGCCGTGGGTTTTGGAGGATTGTAAAGTTAGTTAATGAAGTATCTGTGGGACTCTTTCAATGCTATAAATAACCTGAAATCTGCCCTTTTTTCACCTAAAAAAAATTTAGCTTGGTTTCTTTGGACAATTTTAATTTGAAGAGATGTAAGCCGATTGTTTATTCTAAGTTGCCTCTTATTTAAATTGCAAATCTAAAATTTAGAAGAGTCTTTTCAAATTTGATTTACTCCTATTAGTTGGCTTGCATTTTAGCAGCTAATTACAGCTGATTAACCTAAATCAAGTGCTGTCCCACCCCTTCACCAAAATTTAGATATATTCTAATGAAGCCACAAATTCTGCATCAGACATTAAAATACTTTCCCAGGAACTTTGCTGTTATTATGGTGCAGTCTATCTTCAATGAAAGTCTGTTTTCATCAGAGAAGAAACTTCTAATTTTACCTGGGCATTTTTTTTCCTTGTTAATTTGAAAATACCTGATATATTTTAATTTAGCAAAACCTGTGGTTTAAGAAACCTAAAATGTTTACTTAATTTTATTGTGATTTATGCATCCATCTTATGGGTTCCTAGCTAGCAAGATGCTAATTCTTTAAATGGTCAGACATTTACTATTTTCTGGCCCTTAACTACCACAAGCAATCATATTTGATGCCCCTTAATTAGAGCACCTTTTTTTTCTTTCCAGGTTCTTTTTCCACCTCAGCAATCGAGACAATACATTTGCTTACCATGCTGCTCTCCTAAGTGTTCTTTTGCATGTAAATTAATCTTGATTCAGTTTACACTGTCATGCTGAGTGGTACAAATTGCCTATAACAATAAAACAGCATGAGTTAAAAATAAAGGGGGGTGGGAAGGCAGATTGAATGTGTGCCTTACTTGATGGGATGTTACTTTGCTTTATGCCAATACATTAGCCAACGATAATGAATCTTCTGTTCTGAAAAGCATGGTTTAGTTGATTTTTTTAATTTTACTTCAATGGAGCAGTACCTTGTCTTTTATAGAACAAGTTAGACAAACCATTAATGACAAGAGTGTTAAGGTTAAATATGAAGCAATGCATTCACTTCTCTGAGTGCTATCCATCTTTCCATTTACAGGAACTTGACAAAAGTACTGGCTTTGTACAACATTTCCTTTAATTACATGCTGCGGGAAACAGGCTTTTAACATAAACATAGTTGCATTCATTTATTCAGCAGTTGCTCTTCAATAGAGCTTAATGGAGAAGGTTTAAACCCTAAATGAGTACACACATCTCTCAGCAGTATTATGTCAGCCCCGTGCTTTACTTAAAAGCAGTGTTTGACTGCTTGTGTAGTTTTTAAAGCTTTTGCCTAATATTGAAGTTAAACGGCCCAAGACAGAACATAGTGTTCCCGGAGTTTGAAAGTGGTTAGTAAAATGTACTCCTTGTTAGGAGGTGGATAGTTCTGTTTTTCTATCTGATGGCATAAATCCTTTTATGGTAGTCAATTTTGGTGTCTTCACACCGTTAGAGGGACTGTTTAAAATTTTAGATTTTATGTGAAGTAAGTAAGTGTATAAACTTGAAGCTAAAGGTCTTTGAGAAACAAAAATCAGATTTTGCCATTTTCATAAATTTTGTAAGCTGCTGTACATGTCAGATGTCTTCAGAGGTTATTTTTAATAGCTTCCTTTAGATGTCTGTCAAGAAAATGACATTTGTTGTGTTTCATTATTTTAACACAGTGTTAAATTTCAGTATTTTTTCTAAGGATTTAGTACATTATTAAATTTGCTTAATGAACGTTTTCACATAGGACTCTGATATTAATCTGTGTTTTGAGTTAATTCTGGTTTTTGTTTGGGATGTTATGTAACTTGCTTTCTTTTTAAAGTATTATTTGAAATGTCTCTGGTATTTAAGATTTTTTTAGTTCACATTTACTCCTATTTTCAGACTTTTTGCTGTAGAGATTTTACTTTGTGTTTTTGATGGGGACTGTAGTTCTGTTGCCTGGGCAAATGCTGTGGTTGTTACATGTAGCTTAGACACGTTGTACTGGGTCTCTAGAGCCTCGTGACTGGTTAGTGACCTCCAGCCTTTGTGGAGATGACTTCAATCTTCTGTGTTGATGCTGATCGCCAGGGAATGCTGCTGATTATTCTGAATATTTTGACCTGTTCTTGGCTGATCTTTGAATGAACATGAAAAAAATAGTAATAAGGGTTAAATGTTTATAGTCTTAAGAAGTAAAAGCTTAGTAGTTTATAGAGTCTAAATTGTGTATGGAATTGAAATGTCTGATTCGTGATTTTTACCCTGTAGTAGTTATAATTGAATTTGTGCAGAATGATTTTAACTGCATTTTTACACGTTTTCTTACCCATTGAGGATTTTTAAGAAATCTGTGAAACATGGCATTATTTTCATTTTATAATTATCTTGTCAATTTCATTATAAAGTGACACTTTTATTAAGAAAACGTTTTAAATTTTGACTCTGAGCCTAAAATAGTTTAAATATTTTTCACAAAGAAATCAATAAAAAAAGAGCTTTCCTTTGCCCTCACAGGTATGCTGACAGGAATGAATGAAACGTCTGCTACAATCATCACTGCACCTCAGAATGTCACTCCCTCCGTGATCCTCCAGAAGGTGGTGAATGTAGCCAACGTGGGTGTGGTTCCTTCTGGCCAAGATAAGATACACAGGTAGGAGCTCTAGCACATAGCCTGGGACGGCAGTATAAATACATAATGTGTTGTTCTCTGTGGAAATAATTGTTTCTGTGGAAATAATACCATCTCATTTTTTCTGATGATATATTTGACTGATAGGTTTGGGTTGAGGCCCCTGCCCCCTCTATAAAAGCATCTTTAGTACACTATCACAACTTGGAAAGATAACACGGAATACATCCATCCACATTTTATGATAGTCTGGTAATTTGTAAAGATACTTTTTATACGGTGCTTGAGAGTTTACCTTATCTTGTCGGATTCTCTGCATTTCCACAAATAGCGACCTAAGAAAGTAGTGAGGGTTGACTCTTCTGACTGAAAGAGGAAGACTGGACACTGTTCCAGGTCTCCTTCAGAAAGCAAACCCAAAGGCTGCGTCCAGTTAACAGCGTGGGCCAAGTGTGTCCCCTGTTCTGAGGCTAAGAAGATCTTTACCACCAGGAATCTGAAGCGTGGATCCAAGTCATGTGTCCCGAAAGGCAGCAGCATCTGTGTATTCTTGGGATTGTCAGGTGCTTTAAAAGATAGTGGAGGTAAAAACTAATTGTACCTAAATGCATGGTTAGTGCATAGTGTTCTGGGAGCTTAAGGTAATTGTTACCAGTTAAGCAAGCATACGTCTGCATTAAAGATATATATAGTATTATTTAGTGTATCTTATAAAAGTATCAATTACAGAAAATAAATTTAGGGAAGACCTTCAGATCATTCAGAATCTTTTTTGTTGTTTTCAGTTAGCACAGGAACAGAAGTGCCATCTGTGCTTTGGGTTAGACCTGTCTCTGCTATTGCTGGGCTTGGTAATCTTAGACAAGGTATAACTTCTTATATAGGCTTTAAGTTCCTTGTCTGTTCGGAGATGGGTGGTACAAAAGATATTGAAATGTAATTCTGGTATATCTGTGGAAGAACAATAGACCGGACTTTAGAAGAGCTGATCTGACATCATTCAGACCTTCCTGAGCACATGACAGAGTGAAAACTGCGTGTGCTAATCAGAAATCTGTGCTTTGTGGGGTGTGTGTGTGTGTGTGTGTGTGTGTGTGTGTGTGTGGTGGTGGTGGTGTGGGGGAGGCTCTTAAGGTGTTCAGGAGATCTGATGCTCCCATTTCTTAATTTATGACGAGCCCTTTGTAACAGAGTGGTGGTCAAATAGAAAATGAAAGTAAGGTCATTGTACTGGTACTAACCATTCATGTCCAACTTACCAATCAAGTAGTGTTCAGAAGGGAAAAGTGAATAAAAGCCCTTTTAGTAAAAATATATTTTACTTCTGAGTTTTCTAAGTTTTGTTTGTTTGCTGTGTGCTTTAAATACTTCTTTTGACTTTCCTAGACAATGCATTATGAGTCCTGCAATTACTAAGATATCAGCTCCTCCCTTTGCTTTATTTAGTATGAAATTTTACCGAACACATTTAGTGATCAGCAGTACTGCAGTCTTGTTTTGATGCCTCCATCAGAATACACAGACAACAGCAAAGGATAATTCTGTTAGAGGTTCTGGTTTAGCTTTTGGGTTATTTTGTTTGTTTACTTTGGTATTTAGTTTTTTTGAGACAAAGTTTCACTATGTAGTTCAGGCTGGCTTTAAACTCACTCTGTAGCTCAGGGTGGCCTCAAACTTCGAGCAATCCTCCTGCTTCAGCCTCCTGAGTGCTGGGATTGTAGTTGTATACCATCACACCTGGCATTGTTTTGTTTTAGACTCTTCAATACTTTTCTAAAAGCAATGAAAGTCTTCCAAATTTTTGATTCTTAGAAGAAATAAGGTCTGCCTAACTTCTCCCAGCTAAATAACATGAATGCTAACTTCCTGTTGGAAGATAAACTGGGAAGACATTTAGCACCACTAGGTAACTCTTCTTAAAGCATAGTTTTTAGGCTCATTAACCTCTGGGATGCTGAAAATCACACTAAACAGAAGAATAACTCCTGTCTTGATGGTCAGGAACTTAAGCCTGGTCAGGTCAAGTCAGATTCCTGTCAGTGCTCAATTATTCGTGCTAATGCAAGGGGGACACATGACTAAGAATCACTTGTGTTTGGTTTTAAAAGGCAAAGATGCGCTGAAACCTAATATTCTTGGTCCTTGTGCACATCTGTGATCTCATAGTGCTCTTCGTTTCTAACTCTGACATCAGTGGCCTAGTGCTTGGCTCTGGCAGCTGGGGGTGGAGCCTGCGTTCCCTCGGAGTCAGAAATCAGCCACACTATGCTGTCTTCATTTGCTTCTCAGGGCCCACTATACTTGGTTGAAAATATTCCGTATTTATTTTTACAAGTAAAATGTGACCTTAGTAGTGTTCTGAATTTTAGAAAGTGTCCAGGTAATAAATATCTCATGATTTGAATTTCTGATACAGAGATTGACATAAATTATTGTTTTATATATGGGATACTTTTACAATTTTTTTGACCATTCTTCTTTGCATGTAGCAATTAGAACAAATAAATAACTGTTAATAAAATGCCTCAATTTCTTCTTAATTTCATTTAAAATTAAATATTTTCTGTCTACATTTAATGACAAATTAACATTTCACCACTTTATTTTGAATTGTGTTAATGTTTTTAACTATAGTCTTCAATATTATAATACCCTGTATGGATCAATGAGATTCTGTATGCAAGCCTATGTGTTATTTGATAATGATAAAATTGAAATTGCTATGAAATGTTTAAATTTCTTCTTTGTTCTTTTTTTTTTTTTTTTAGAGACAGGGTCTCGCTTTGTGGTTCAGGCTGGCCCTGAGCTCAGCCTCAAACTCACGTCACAGCAATCCTCCTGCCTCTGCCTCCCGAGTGCTGGGATGACAGGCATGAGCTACCATGCCCGGCACTGTGGTATGTGGTACTGGTTGCTGCTGGGGTGAGTCTCCACGCCCAGTATTGTTATGTGGTTACCGGGGATCAAACCCGGGTCCTTGCACTTGCAAGACAGGCGCCGGAACCACTGAGCTATATCTCCGGCCCACTTCTTTATTCTTTTGTGACACTTTTATTTTGACTTGATGAAGAATAGGAACCAAGATGCTCTAATATCTATTTGCTTACTTTAGGATTTTTTTCTATAAATACCTAGAATGGAAAGTATTTTAATGATTAATATTTTAAGAGACTAAAGTTTTTAATTTGATTAAATTCTTTTTATTTAGGTTAAGTTCTATTTAAGTTTTTGAGATCTTTTCTTTCTTAGAGAACTTTAAGTAAATGTTACCAGATTTTTTTTTTCTAACCATTCAGTGAATAGAAAAAGAACCATTGTCTGGCTTTAGAATAGCTTACTCCTACTATTCCTTAAAATTGATGTATTTTTACATTAAATGCAAGGCAAAGAAGTGCTTAATATAAGAATTTCTAAGAAATCCATATATACTATGAAGTAGTATGAAGTCAATAGAAAGTGGATACTAAAACATCAACAGAAAACATTCCCCATTAAGGGAAGTTAGTTTGTTAGTTTTAAAGAGCAATTGAGAAAGTCTTTTGTCTTTGATTTTCTAAATCAGTTATTGAATCAGAAATCTAAAGAGTAAGCCATGCTTTATCATCATGTTTATGATACTTGCTGTTCAAAAATTTTCTTTTTGAGAGCAAACCATCTTATAGAGTTACAGTCCTTGTACCCATCTGTTGCTTTCCAGATTGCAGTTACCTCTATATTTGAGAAGAACACAGAAATGAGAAGTCATTGTTCTTATCAAAAAGCATCCACTAAGAGCCAGTTACAATTCATTATAATCCCAGTACACGGGAGGCTAAGACAGGAGGAGTGCCAGTTCAAGTCCTACCTGGCCAACTTAACAAGACCATCTTAAAATAAAAAAAAGATCTGGGGATGTAGCTTATTGTGAAGGCTTTCACTCAACACCCAATACTGAAAAAAATGTCATGAGATGGCTTCATTTCCTGTGTTAAATATTCATATTTAAATATGTAAGAATACTTTGCATTGTAATATCTTAAAATGTATGGTTTAAACCAACACTAATAAGCCTAAACAAAATATATACACAGAAGCAGTAGTATTATACCACTGTATGAATAAACTTCAGAGAGGAAAGGTCAAGATCCTATGTGTTCAAAGGGAAAAGGTTACAGGGATCACCTGTGGGAATCCTGGCTTCATCCAGCAGCAGAAAACCTTTTTTGTGGTCCTCTGAGACAAATCCAGTCATTTTTAAGGACATTCACTTTCAAGAGTGTGAAAACTGAGTGAGTTACATAGCATGTGCTCTAATGACAGTGCTCCTGTGTAGTACAGTGACCAAACAGTAGAAAGCTAAAAATCTGCAGTTCTGATATCTCTAAGCTTTTTCCCTACAAATAATCATAGAAGAGCTTGTATAAAACTCAGATTCCACCCCTAAAATTCTGCATCTTCCTAAGTCCAGGGTTGGAGGGTACCCTGTCCTATGTTTGTATATTTCTCTTTTTTTACCAATGGGTCATTAAGAGTTACTAAGAAGTGAGATGTTTGTTTGTCTGGTTTGTGTATGTGTTTTTGATGCTGCTGGTTAAGCTCTAAACTTCGTCCATGGTGAACACAAGCAGTGCTACAGAACCACACTTCCAGCCCTCAGTGAGATATTTGCCTTCATTTTTTTATTATCTCTGCCAGCAAGGTTGTATATTAATTGGAACGTACATTACTGCAGAGCCAATAAAACAGTGTTATACTGCAGGCAAAAGTTGTCTTTAAGCAGTCTCAGCCATTTCACATTTTAATTCATACGGAGAAATCTAACATTTGCATATAATATAACTGACTCACTAAGATCCTTGAGCAACTCCTGTTATTAAGGAAAAATGAGGTTCTTACATTCCTTTCTCCATATATCTTAATCAGTGATTGGGCTTTTATTTACCCTTATACTTCCTAAGTTTGCAAATTTTGGACGTGTACAGCTTGAGGATAGTGACAGTTTGGTGGAATAAATGTTTCACTATTGTCGCTTAAGTCCTTAGTTATTAAGAAAGTCTGGTGGTATGAAATGAAGAATGTATCCATGGCAATCTGGCAGTCAGCTTTTAATTTATGAATACTTTTTAATACAGTTTATTTTAGGTAAAATAAAAATCCTATTATTTAATTAAAGTACAAGTAAAGAACAACTTGTTTCATTTCTGAGCCTTAAACTCATCCAATTAATTTGTTACATAACTGTTTAAAAGTTACCAAAGGGAGAAATATTGTTGTATATTGTATTTTCTATTCTAGAAGATGTGTAGCACTTAAATTCTCTCAGTATCTTCTGGGATCTTTGTCTTCATATTTTGCTAGTGAAAGGGTCATGGTCAGAAATGCCAGAGTCATTTTTGGTGATATCTCCGACGTACCCCTGCTTCTGTTTTTAGGCTCATTAACCCCTGAGATACTGTGTTTCTTTAGTGCAGTAGCTGTTTTACTTTCCTCTGATAACTAGATTTAAATTTTGGAGAATCACACAAAACAAATTTGGCTTACTAGACAGCAGTCTCTGTCATGGTGCACTATTTCATAAGCCCTTAAGTTGCTGTCAGCTTGCCACATCTGTCTTAAAATAAAATTTTATCTAAATAGTTGTTGATGAAAGATACCAGGCTCAGTTCTTTTCTACAGTCTGGCAGACGCCTAGGTCCCCGGCAAGCCCTAGCCGTGGCGCCTGCTGGCGCAGTGATTGATCCAGGGCCCTCGCTTGGGCCAGCAGCTGCTCACTAGAGGGCAGCACTGCTTTTTATCTTACTACTTTGAGCAGCGTTTCACTGAACAACAAATGCAGACCTCACTTCATTTTCACTCAGAAAACATATTTGGATGTTTTGGAAGTAGCCAAACTGCACAGCTGATTTTTACTTCAACATTCCGAATGAAGTTGTTATTTAATTTCACCATTTGTGAGGTAATATACCATAGTGCAGCAGTTTTACTAATAGGAACATGTAACTTTTTGTGTAAAATTGAAAGGTTTTCCTCTGGGTTAACAATTTTACAAGGAGTCAGAGAGAATGGAGTAAGAATTTATTTGTTTTACTATTTGGTTTCTTCTTGTTAACCCCCTTCTCACCCTCCCGCCACTAAACAGGCAAACTAGAAATGCTCTGGAAGCACTGAACTGCTGGCTGCATGTGCTCTGGGAGCGAGTATACTCACATTGTTTAGCTTTCCTGTGGGAAGAAAAAAATGCATTGCTAACCAGACTGGGTGGGAAGTCATTTTTTATGCCATCTGTGAAGATGAGAATAGAAATCCGCCGGTCCTGAGATATGACGGTAGTTTATTTTTGGTGCTGACTGTTTTCATCTAAATGTTAGAGGAAAGCACTTCACCATTACTGGGCATTTTTTTAAATAGGGAAAAATACATGACTTGGATAAATTCTTTAAATTTTATAATCACATGTAAAATTTTTCTATTAATGGCCTTAACTTTAAAATACAATTTTATAGCCAACAAAAGAGAATTTTTTACAACTTACAAATTTTCTGCCTGTTTAAAATGTTCTACTGTATTAACTCAAGGTAATGAGGCTTTACGATTTTAAATCCTTTGGAAAATAATGCTCCAAATCAGCCTGCTTTGGTATTGATGTTTAGGGGGCTTCTTCAAACCAGTATTCCTAACATATAATGATTGGGCGACTTCATTACACATTTGTCAACTTTGGACTAATTATTTTTATACAGCTAGGGCCGGGCACTGCATCCTGTGATCGTCTTTCTTACTAATAGGATTCTGTCTGCTTCAGCAGGCAGTAATTGAAGGCTTCATGTACAGAGTAGGAAAAAAGTTTTAGCCTGAGTGGGCCATTGTCACAGCTTCTGGTAACCAGCAGAACAGAAAGCACAAGAAAATTGAACTCAAAATAGAAAAATCAGAAAGCAGGAAGACTGTCCAAGAGAAGAAAAAGCATGTCTTCAAGCTGTTGCATTAGGTGTAGCAAATCTGATTCTGCCTAAGAAATTTTATGTTTGTGAATACTTAGGGTTGGATGCAACCTCCCAGATAAATATTTTTTCAGTTTGCGTTGTGCTGTTAAGATTTTAATTGTTGGAACAGTGGAGCTGTAGGACTTTTCCTTCCAACAAAGAGCACTTACAGTCCATAGCCAATTTCTCATAAATCTAAAAACTATTTTAGGTAACATATGTGTTCAAATGCATTGTTGTTATTTGGCCAGTTTCATAATTCTGACAAAATAACTTTTTTAAGAAGCGTGAAACATGTTTTTCCTTAGCTCTTACAACTCGTGATTTTGTCTTTTTCTTAAATCTTAAGACTTCAACAAAGATTGTCATTTGCTAGAGATAACAGACAAAAGACATTTAGTAAGATGAAATACAGATATATTCAAACAGTTTCACCTTCTCAGCTGGTGATTATAAACAGTGAACGCTTAGTGGTAGAGTGAAATGCAAATCATGAAAAATATCCTGATGCTCTCCTTTTAATAACATAGAACCCGTCGTGCATGGGCAATACATCTTTTGCTGTCACCCCACTTATTTGTTCTTATTTGTGGTGTTACTGGTTTTCGAGCTTGATTGGTCTCCAAGCCGTCCCTCTGTGTGTTACAGCTCCATTCAGAAAGGTTGTATACTTTTCATTGCTGGTGACTTTTGAGAGACTTAAGGGTGGACAGTACTTAAATTTAAATGAATCTTTAAAGGCAGGAATTAAAAATGTGACAGAGAATCAAGTCCAGATGCTTTGAGTCACAGAATACAAAGCCAAGCACACAGTATTTGAAGGAAAACATTTTCTGAACATACTAGGTTGTATACATATTAAGTAAATAAGAAAAACCTGACTGATCAGAAGTGTTCAGAGGATATTTTTGTACATAGGAGGATCATGTGTGTGAGCTGGAATCAGAATGCCTCGTTCAGATTCCTGCCCCACACCTCACCGGCTCCGAGTCCCTGAGCAAATGTGTCATCTTCTCTGGGCTCCTTGCCTTGTCCCTCCCGAGGGACCTACCTGCCCATGGGTTCAAATACATAATGTGAGTGGACTACTCAAAACTCAGCGCCACACAGTAGTGGCTGCTGTCGTCGTCAGTGGTCAAAACTCCTCATGCCCTAGAAGAACTCACGTCGCTGTGTGCTCCTAGCTCCAGGCCAAGCATGGCTCTATGTCACCTGTGAAGTTCAGTGTGTGAGCAGTGTTTTTATATTCAGAAACAACCTACTATTAACCCTCAGCATCGCTAGCGATGAAATGTATGTTAGAACACTGTTCGGCTCAGTGATTAATAACTTACAGGAGTAGCTTTTGCTTTCTGTGGACCAAAACAAACCAATTGTAATCATGCTGTGTTCCAATTAAATACATCCTTTTTGAACTGTGAAACGAGAATGCCGGAACATCCGGTCTTCCATCTTCTGCTCTAAAGCAGTGCTTCCCCCACTCGTGCCCACTGGAACACAGACCTCATGCGCAGGCCGCCTCCACGCCAGCGGGCAGAGTGTGGTGCTGAGTGCCTCGCTTTCCCTGTTTCCTCTGCAGGGGAAGCGCTGACTCTTCCCTTTCAGGCCTGTTCTTTATAGCACGGGGAGTGTTGTAATAACAGGATTTCAGGAACACCTAAGAGACATTGTTTATTAATCTCCGTAAACATTCTGACACTAAAAGTGCCCCCATTGTCTTTGCCAAGTTGTAGGATTGTAACAGTGACTCCCAGTTTTTAATAGAAAAGAGATAAAGCATGCCTTGGGGCTGTGCAACCCTGAAATCCAAGCAACTGCTTTTGTGTGTTCCTGTTTGGCCATAATCTCCTCCTCTGTTGTCCCAAGGCACCAGTGTTAAGTAAATAAAAGACTAATAAGACTGTTGTTTACATAATTATACCCTATCAGAAACAGAAACCTATTTGTCGAGTGAGTTACAGATGTGATGACCAACTCTGTAGGAACAGTTGCCTAAATGAATTGGAATATAGTGCTGCCTGGTATCCTTTGATGAGCTAATTTAACCAAGTGTAGACTCTAATTCTCCTATGAAGCAGAAGAGCCTCAAAATTTTAGACAAAAGAAATGCATAAACCTGTGAACAGTGATGGAACAGAGAGGTTCATTTGGGACTGGAAATCTCTGCTCTCTCAGAGGTGATATTGAGGTACCTGGTTTAGTTCCTAATCTCTTGTGTAGAGGTTCAAAAGCAGATGGAGTTGTGTATGGTGTGCACTTTACAAAACTCCCTTTAGGAACACCGCTATGCTTTATATTCCTAAACTGGGTACTTACTATTGCTTCTCTCAGTAGGAAAACTCTTCTGTCAGATTCCTTGCAAGTCTGAAGCATGTTTGAAGAAAGTACCCAAATAAATGAGCAGGAAGGTTTCTAATGCACTTTTTCAACAGCCCATTAGCAAATATTTTAAAGTAACTTTCATAGTGTTGTTAATATTTTCAATTTAGTAATATTAGCATATTTGATTTACTTTTGATGCATTATTCTAATTATTGTTGGAAAACTGATTTTCATGATTCTATTTAGGCAAAAAAAAATGCCTTGTTAGATTTCAAAAAAATGAATCTAATGTGTTAGAAACCTTAATGTCATTTTTTAAAAACTCAAAAAAAGAAATTACTTTTCATTTAAAGAGAATCTGCTTCCTGCTTAAGTGGCTAATATTTTAATTAAGTTGGGAGTGAAGTTTTTCTGAGTGTCCCTGATAAACTCCTTCTCTTATGTGGATGGTAATTAAACAGATCCCTGCGGCCCGCGCGGCTCTGTGCAGGGCCCATGCCAGTTGTCAGACACGAGACGCTGACCAGTTGGTTTGCTCTTGAATCGTCCACAGCGTGCTGTCAGCGCGGCAGTTCTATTTTTATGTATTGTGAGCTGTTGTCAGGGCTAACTGGGTCCCATTGTGGCTGAAGATGTCGCGCAAATTGAGGCAGATGGCTTAGATTCAGACACGTGTCACACAGAAAGGGGAAAGGGGATTGGCCCCGCAAAGTGGGGTCACAGCAGGTCACAGACCTGCTCTACACTTGTTAGTGTTTTCAAAAGCTCACAGGCAGCAACTTTGTTTTTCTCCAGTCATCCCTGCAATCAGACTCTCTCTCCCCCGAAACTGTGGGCTGTGCTCTGTGTGGAGGACGGAGGCCCGGGAGGTCCAGGCTGGTCCCCAGTGTGTCTGGGGCTCCAGTGCACAGGCAGAGCAAATTAGCAGGATTGACAGAAGTCCATTGTGCCTCCAACGGCTTTTCAGTCAATCGCAGTGCTTAAAAGGCTAGTTTTGCTTTTAATTCCATGTAATTAGTTGGTTCTTCATGTCTCGGAATTTAGTAATAGAGCATTAGACCTCAAGTTTCCTCTGTTATATTCTATAGCAGAAGATAAGATCTAATGTTCTAAACATTAAAAGAATAGAGCAAGATGAAGCAAAGAGTGAGGTGGTACTTGGCCATCACGTGGCTGAATTTCATGTCATTAACAGTAGACATTGAATCTGAATAGTATTTTTCCATGAGCGAATTCATTGAGACTTAGCAAGAGTTTTATAATGTACATAAAATGATCTACCTTCTTGCATAATCATTTTCAGGTATCAGTAATTAAAATTTCAAGCTCTTTGAGAAAGGTACCTTTTCTTAGTGTGCTATAAAAATAAAAATATAGTGTCTTATTTTAAATGGCCCTTTGCATGATGGAATATTAAATAGCAAATGAATGTTTCCAAAATATGTCATAGTGGAGGATTATCCATGTGTATCTGCATTCCAGCTAATAAATAACATAGACTTCCTTTTCCTATTCTAGTTTTTAAATGTACTAAAATTACCTGCTTGTGTTAAACATGGGCTGGACAGTTTATTGATTTCTCAGAAGAATGCTTGGCTTTGGGTTTTTGGCAGTAGGGAACCTGCAATAAATTATTTTGCCTGAGATAAAAAAGTTATTTTAAACCTATTTGAATTTATGCTGTCTCCTTCCCCCCCCCCCATGATAAAAAGGTCTTTCTTTTTTTCTTCCAGGTTTGCAGCTAAAACTGTGCACAGTGGGTCACTGATGCTAGTCACAGTGGAGCTGAAGGAAGGCTCCACAGCCCAGCTTATCATAAACACTGAGAAAACTGTGATTGGTTCTGTTCTGCTGCGGGAGCTGAAGCCTGTCCTGTCCCAGGGGTAACCTGCTTACATCTGGACTTCAGAATCTGGCACACAACAAAAGTGCCTGGCATCCACTACTGCTGCCTTTCATTTATAATAATAGCCCTTCCATCTGGCAGTGGGGGAAGAATACACTCTTGACATTCTTGTCTCCTGCTTTAGAATGCTAGTGTGTATCCATCATGTATGCAGTGCTTTCCCCCTTTTCGCTTTGGTAACCAAAGAACATATATTTTGCTGTCAGTTATTTTAACTCTTGAATTCTTGTGGCATTTTCTGTCCTCCTATTTCTCTTGGCCTCCTCCTCATCTTCCTCTTTTTCAATAGTAATAGCCACAAATTGGATATTTAAAACGCATTAAAATCATCTTCTGTTGAGCAGCAAGCCAGAATTAGCAAGGAAATAGTCTAAATGGCCTCTCAGCTTGGTATATGAAAATGAGATAACATACTTCTTAGAATTAAACGCAAAACATGACCTCTGCAAAAATTCTCTGCTTTGAATTCCCTGGCTTTTCTTATAGATTATTGACAACTGTCATTGTGAAATTATTCTGACATAATAAGATAAATAAACTAGTATATGTATAGCATTTGTCTTTGCATTTTTAATGAGAAACTATTTATCATCCTGAAGTTCATATGCTGAGCTTCTTTATTCTAAAATAAATATGGTGACTACAAGTGTTAAATTATCCAGAGAAGTAGTAGGGTTTAGTTAGTAAAAAAAAAGAATATTTTCATACCAGATGGATTTTCTTTTTGTGTTACAGAGTAGTTTGCTGGAAGAGGGTCTAGGGTGTTGAATACAACAAAAATCATGTTATAAAATGTCTTTATAATTTTAATCTGGTAGTAGGATGTGATTATAAAGCCTATTACACCTAAATAAACTCTTTGAATTTTATTTTTTTCTTTATATATCTTGGTACTCAGCTTCAATAAAAGCTCTCTAGTATATACTTAATTTTAGAAATGTAGAAAATACTTAGATGATTAACATGTTAACCCCTTCCCTAGCATGTTTTATTTGCTAACTTAAGCAAATTAGTTTTTTTATTAGGATTGTCCTGTTATACGAAGACTTTTCTAAAACTTTTATGCCCTGTATTACCAGTTGAAATTTTATGGACTTTTCTGATACAAAATAACAGACGTGAGGATAGTCAGCCCTCTTTGCTAGAGCCTCGTGCAGGGCGGCACTAGTTCGGTTTGGTTGGTTTGGCTTGAGACTTACTGGGCTCCCAGATGGCCTGGCTCTCGTGGGCTCAAGCTGTCCTTTACCTCAGCCTCCCGAGTAGCTGAGATTTTAGGCTCCTGTCTATGATAATGACTTTTTTTTAAAGTAAAAAGGCAACCAACATCAAAACACTGTAGATTGTAAACCAAAATTTAAAAGTGCAAACCATCCTTGAAACATACATATTGAGAAGAACAAAACAAACTATGGAAAAAGTTAAACGTTTAAGCTTGTAAACTGAAAATGCAAGTCATCAAGATCATTAAAATCTGCTCCCACAGTGTAGCAGTGAATCTGAAGAGGACAGTCACGTGCCGGACACAGCATTTCTGTCCCCAATGTGCTGCTTGGATGACAGTGGTTGTTTACGGCTGTATTGCCTGATGACATAGCTCCTGAATCAGTGTAAACGTGCTCCATGATCTTCATGCAGTCACCAGATGAAGCCCTTCTTGGCGTACCCATGTCTCTAAGCAGAACGTGACTATTGCTATAGAAGCCATGGGTTCTCGTTTTGGAGCCACCACCCCTGGCACACATTACATCTTGAACTTTGGATTTTTAGACAGTAACTTTTCCAGCCAGCCATGGGGGCCCATGCCTGTCATCTCAGGTGTTCATAAGTTCAGACACTACCTGGCAACTTAGCACTTTGTAAGACCCTGTCTCAAAATAAAAAGGGAAGGGAACGCAGCTTAGTGCAAGGGCTTTGGGTTCAGTGACGTGTAGCCCACCCAAAAGAAATATTATACAGAATCAGGCAGTGTCTGTTTTCTTATAGAAAGTATGCTTACTGCTGTCATCAGGCAGAGAAAAGAGCATGTTTTGATACAGGATATAGAAAAGTTTTTATTTTTCTTAAATTAAGCTGTTCATTTTTGAAACTAGTTCATATATTGGTATTTTTTTTTTTTTTAACTAAGAAAATTTCAGTGGGGGCCGGGGAGTTAGCTCAGTGGTTCTGGCGCCTGTGTTGCAGGCGCAAGGACCCGGGTTCGATTCCCCGGTAACCACATAACAGTACTGGGTGTGGAGACCCACACCCAGCAGCAACCAGTACCACATACCACAGTGCCGGGCGTGGTGGCTCACGCCTGTAATCCCAGCACTCAGGAGGCAGAGGCAGGAGGATTGCTGTGATGTGAGTTTGAGGCTGAGCTCAGGGCCAGCCTGAACCACAAAAGCGAGACCCTGTCTCAAAAAACCTAAAAAAAAAAAAAAAAGAAAGAAAGAAAATTTCAGTGGAATATTTCATGTGAGAAATTTATAGCTACCAACTTTTAGATTTAAAATCTATTAAATCAACAATATGTTAATGGCGTGTACTAGTCGAAATTGTTTTAATATCAGTAGCTTAATGTCATTAAACTATTTCTCACATAAATGAAATCAGAAAATGACGAGAGTCCAAAGTTTAAGATCTAATTTTGTCTTTTTTGGTACAGTGATTCAGAGTTCCTTCCCTCATATTTCCTTAACTTTATCGTAATCATGATTATCTTTAAATTATTCCATTGAGTCGAGTTAGTCAGTGTTGAATTCTTAATTCGAACTGTATTTTTTCATTTTAATGTTCGCTTAATGGGACATTTTATGTACACCAGTCTTGAGGAATGGCTCTCATATTTCAGACTGCACCTCATATTTAGTATCACAATACGCTTGCTTTATTTATAGGAAAAGAATTTTTTTAATCCTGAAGAGACAGTAACAGTGAATTTCTGAGATTAGAATACTGTGTACTTGCCCTTCCTACCGTTTGCAGATATGAATACTTTATATTAGCTTACAAAGTTTTGCCTTTATAACTTGTGTCTCATGTTGTAAAGAATTGAGATGTTCTATTAGAGAGAGGTTAAGAATCCAGAAAGATGAAGTGTAATACAAAGGGAGATTTAAAAAACAGTTGGACCAGCTAAAGGAAAACCCAAGATCCTTTTCCTGTGTTGTTGCATTGCTATCATTTCGCACACCTTAATAGGGAACTTTGTCTAGAAAGGAAATCAAATGCTGTCAGAATAAGAGGAGGCAAGAGCCCTGTGATGTAACAGAATTGGCCAAGTCATAATGTTCCCTTTTCTGTTTAAAAACTGTGATGGGCCTTGCCAGGGACAGTGCTGTACTAGATACTGCTCTACACCCCGCCCCTAGATTTCAGCGTCTGGCTATAAAGAAATGACGGCGTGAGCATCCCGGGGTTTGCAGTTTTCTCTTTCATAACTCCCACTCCCGTCTCTTTAGGTGCCAAGTCTAGCTGTTGCCCATGGTCAGCCCCCGAGGTCTCAGCTCACACGGGTGACAGGCCAGATGGCTCCAGGAGGCCATCCACTCTGCCTTCGTTCTTCCTTCAGTTGTACATCGGTGAATCAAACGAAGTTACATTCGGAATACACTTGTCTCTTTAAATCCTCTTCTCCTCTCCTCAGCTTTCTACCCTGACCCTTTCTTTACCTCAAGGGAAGTTTTTGTGACCATTTTCACTGCCTTCCTAAGATTTTGGAGGAATTTTTTAAAGAACAAGCGTATCACATTTATAACAGTGTTAGTTATAATCTTAGATGGATGGAAATTGTTATGAATGGAAAAATACACCCTTGGATGGACCAGAAGATTCTTCTCTGAATCTTCCCAAGGACTCCTTCTCCTTTTTGTATGTGTCTGTCTGATGAATGGCATTACTACCTGAATGCTTTACTTTCTTCCCATGTTGGTAATGTTAATTTTTTCTTCTTCCCACTCTGCTCTGGAGTGAGGAGAATGTTGTAACCTCACCTGGGAAGCTAGCCATCTTTCTAAGGAAAAATGTTTTAAATTCCACATGCTACCTTGACCAAAAAGCTGTTAGCAAGCCGAGATGGCTGCTGAGAAACATCAGGAGGCAGCGGCCTGGTGGCCATACAGCAGTGATCAGTGGGCTGGAGGCCCTAAGAGCAGGGCGGCAACTAGAGGAGAGAGTTTCCAGGAATGGAGAAGGGGCACTAACACCGCTCTCTGCTCAGGCTGTACCTAAAAGGGCCTCTAGAGACCTTGGTACAGAGAGCAGCGCTGGCCATGGGCCGCAAAAGGAGTGTTTCCGTCTTGTTCTCTCCTCATTTCCCCACCCTCCCCCCAAGTCTTCCCCAGAGCTGCTCTCAGTGGCTTGTGCTCATTGAGGGGAGAAATAGACAGGAGTCCTCTGCCCTCGTGAACCACGGTGAGGCAGAAATAAGGCTTGGGAGAGCCTTATTGGGCTTGGGCTTGGGCTGGAGAGAGGAGAAACTGGCTCTTGTGTTTGGAAGCCGATTGCAGATATTCCCATGAGGATTTGACTGATTTCTGATGCCACTGCAGATGCTCAAGTGAGTCTTTTAGACTTACAGTCAAAGTAACTAAAGAATATTAAATTCCATTAGTGTCTATTTACTGGTTAAGTGATTATGAATTGAGGTGATTACAATTTCTGATCTTTTCACCTCATTATTGTCTTTCCATGGAGCCAGTTTTATGTACCTAGTCATTTGTATATGTAAATCCAGACCAACTCTGCAAATGTATACACCAAAGATTGCAAACCTTTGGAGCTCAAATATGAAATTATTACAGCTACTCAAACTTGCCCTAAGACACTGATTTCTCCTCTACAAACTTGAGGGACAAAAACCTCAAAGGTTTAAATCTATGAAAACCTTTCTTTTGACCAATAGAGAATACTGCCAATGGGCCATTAGGACCTAAGATTTTGGGGCCCATGCAGGCACATAGAACAGGAAACTGTGCCTCCTACCCCCAAGTCATTAGCTGACCTGGATGAGAGGGCTTGGAGAGGCTGCTGTGAGGAAGAGATCACAACCCTTAGGTGGTAGAAATCAGCTTCCTCAACTTGTGCCAACACAGGATTCTGATTTTCCTTGCTAGATGACCATCTTCCCACCCCTATGTAAGAACCATTTTTTTGGGGGGGGGAACAATGTGATGAATGGAGATTTGAGTTTTTTTTTTTAAATGGGGTCAACCATCTCCATGGATTACATGGAGGAATTGTTGAATTGTTAAGACAACGTACCCCAACAAAGGTTAAATTCTGTCTTGGCAGAGTAGGTAAGAGAGCATAGACACAGGTAGGCCCCTCAGCCTAAACCTAAACCCCCTCTGATAAATTCATTTTCTTATGCTTATTTTGCCGTGGCAGTGCGCACTCAAAGGAATTAGGAGGGCCAGCCAGGGGAAGGTCTGAGCTCAGACATTCCGCCAGGTGTGTAGAAGTTTGGGGAAGACCATGTATCCTCCCAATGTGAATTTGTGGTTTTGGGCCTTGGAACTTGGATCCAGCGTAGAAGCGCCTCTTCGTGCCATCTGGAATATCGTCACCACCCAAGGGCACTCTTTCCGTGACCCCAGAGCCTTGCTTTTGCTTGGGCCTCATCAAAACCAGAGGGCTGGACTGAAGGCACCTTGTAAACAAAGTTAGGGACGTGGCAGTTTTCTAATTGAAAGTAATCATGATTTCTGGGCTGAGGCATAATTACCTAAAAAAATGTTATTTGATGATTAAGATTCTGGAGTGAATTGTGTTCTTTGGGCTCTCACACCCTTCCTCCATCAGGGACTTGGTTTCAGCGGCGTGCAGCTGCTGGAGTTGATTTACAGCGCGGCGGCTGTGGCTGGTCATAAATAAATCCTCTTATATAGTTGTTATGAACACCTGTTAGATCATCTGTCAGCAAAGCACTGTTCACATTTATCATGGTGCGGTAGTTATTTTACCTCAATCCATTTCCAACTGACTCAGCCTCCATCGCTGGATTACTATTACCACACCATAATCGCTCGTTCCCACTCCATGTTACAACTTGCAGATAAAAGATTTCACTACTTGGCCAAATTTCATAAATAAAGGAGCAGTTCAGTGCAGTAAAAGTTTATTTTT
Source organism: Petromus typicus (assembly GCA_004026965.1). Lineage (NCBI taxonomy): Eukaryota > Metazoa > Chordata > Mammalia > Rodentia > Petromuridae > Petromus > Petromus typicus. Next base: position 14,528 of record PVIR01003857.1, on the reverse strand, counting down.
GTCATCATTTGTCACCCCATTATTCTATAAATCAAATGGAATAGCACTATTGCCAGCTCAGGCGTTGCTGTCAGCCTTAGGCATGGAAATGGTCCGTTTCTTCCTTTTAGATGAGATGACATGTCTTTCAGACTTAACCGACTTCTGGCTTTGTTTCACCCATTTTATTTTATTACCCCTTCGGAAAAACCCTTGGGGAGCAGAAAGACTTAAGGAGTGAAATGGAAACAGAAAACAGAGGCCGGCGAGCTGCTTAGCTGAGTGATCTGTGCTCCCCACTCGACACGGGGAACTTGACCAGCACCACCCAGACACTGCATCCTTGAGTAAGGATGCTTCTCATAAACTTCCAAGAGGTTATAGTTTCCATTTTGGAAAGGCCATTACGATACAGAGTTACAGATAATGAAATATCTGGTGTATATCCCGAGAGATCCTGTCTGTTTGACAGGCTTTATGCAAAGAAAAGACTAACTGCTTTCTTTCCTAAAATACACTGTAATGGATCCAAGGCTTGGAGAGGGGATGGTTACCCCAGAGAGTGGCCTGCCCCAGGAGGGTTGGCAGCTGTGTGCTCTGGAGGAAGAGTCAGGATTTATTAGCAAGCCACAAACTCTTGTCTCAGACATGAGTCTGGGGAGAGCAATGTCCCTTGGTTAAAAGGGAGAGGACAGAAAAAGCTAAAGGGATGGGGTAATAGAAAAGGGTTTATAGTTGATATTATACTTTCGAGTTGGTTCTAATTCAAGTTACATTCTTCATAGTCATTATGTAGCTCATAAATTCAATAAAGTGTTTTACTATTACTATAAAAATGACAGGAGGGGGGTTTTATGTTGTAAGTTTCGTTAGTTGCTCTTCTTGTTTTATGTTGAAGTTCTCAGGCCATTATGTCATTAAACTCCTTGGAGTCTGAAGGGCTCAAGGCCCCCACTTCTTTCCTTTAATGCATTTGACCAGGGCAAATGTTGGCCCAGGCCAGGCAGGTCACCAGGAGCACATGGAGCCAGTGGCTGAGGGACCAGGAGGGCAAGGCTGTTGGCATCTGTATTTCTGTGCAAAGCAGCTTCAGCCTGTGCAGATGTAGATGTGGGAAGGTCAGAGTGAGAGGGAAGCAAAAACCACCCTGGGAAGTCATCTGACCAGGAGGAAGGAGGCCTGCTGGCTGAGCTGTGCTCCGCTGCGGCCCTGCGGCCCCAGGAACTGTTGTCTGCATCGACGGATCGGCCTTGGCCTCAGACTCCTCACTCATTTGTTAACCTTAGCACAGTCCTCAGTCACTGATCAACTTTTAAGTAAATTCAGAGTTGAAATCTCGGGGATTTGGCAAAGGAAGCACCATTATCTTCTGGTTGTTTGCTTTGATTTCAGAAAAGGCAAAGGGCGTTTCTGCTCTAGGAACCTTAGCTTTCTCCAGATGTTTGTTTTGAGCAGAATATCCACATGGAAGCAGCAACTACTAATTCTCTGGCCATAGTGCATCAAGGCCTTAATCTAAAGCCTCCCATCCATCCAGCTGTCTGGCATTTGCTATTATAGGGCACCCACAGAGAAATGAGGCTGTGGTTGTATCACTGCACCCGGGGTGACAACTTGATTTTCTGCCTTCACCGCAGGCAGCAGCAGCCCAACATGATGGGGCTGTTAATTTGTGCATTTCATGGTGTCTGTCAGGGGCTGGGAGAGGAGGGCTTCAGGGGAAAGGGAATGAGGCATGTCCCAGCCTCGGAAGCACCTGTCTGCATTGACGGCACAGAGCACTTCTTATTAGCGAGCAGGTCTCTAAATGCAGCCGGGGGATGACAGCCTGGCATCCCAGCACCCACACACTGTGACAGGCGCCGGCAGCCGGTCCCATTGTTTGCCCTTGATGAGCATGTCATTAATGGAAATGGAAGAAAGTGAGGGCCACATCAGTATTCAAATAGCCTCTATTCTCTCTGCCAGTTACCCGGCTGGCGCATCCCGCCGTGGATTCCCTTCTGCGAGCTCCTCTTTGACTTTTTTTTTTTTTTTTAACAAAACAGATTTATTCCCATTGCATACAAATCCTTTCCATGTTGTTCCTGGTTTCTTCCAATCCTGTGTTTACACCCATCTCTTTAAACTGGATTTAGCTAGATCAAAGGAGCTCTGGGTTCTTACGGATCGCAAAGGTTTAATTAGCAAATGTGTGCTGTTTGCAGCCAGGAAAATGGAAGCTGCCACTTCGGGAAGCTCTGGGCCTCCTGAGTCCCACGCGTCCTCTGGGAAGGGGCCAGCTTCTCTGGCCCTTCGCTTGGGAGCGGCAGACAGCGCAAGAAGCCTGAAGGTGGAGGATGTGACTTCTCCAAGCATGGCCGGCGTGGAAACCAGTGCTGGCCTTTCTGCGGCGTAGGAAATGAAGGCCAAGTTAGGGGAAGCATCCAGTGGTGCTCTGGGGCTGCAGAGAGCTGTGCCGCAAGCATAGTTATTTATAGCCAAGTGGAGAGTGACTGGATCCTAAATACATGTTTCCGTCCCTCAGACCCTGTGTTGGTCTGTTTGCTTAATAATGTAATTAGTGCTCAGAGGGAGAATATTGACGCTGCTGCCAGCAGTCATTGCTCTTCCGTGCATTTGCAGCCCGCGCCTGCGGCCCTTGGGCTGTGCACGGCCCGGGTTTGGAGGCAGCGCTGCGCGTCACCCGCCCGGACTCCTCGGAGACACCGACCCGAGCCCGCCCCACGCGCTGATGAGTTCGCACGTGTCAGGCTCACAGCTGCCACGTGCAGGTGGGCCGTCTTCAACAAAGGCTGCGCTCCAAGACCACTCGCTGCCCTGTCGTCCGCAGTCGGGAGAGGTCAGAACGCTGGCCATGCGGTCCCCTGCTCGCAGAGTCCCTTCTCTGGTGGGGATCAGTCTCTAGCGAGGGGCACTGAATCTCACACCCCAGTGTCCCCGCACGGGCTGCACCTGTGTGCGGGAAGCGGCCTCAGTCGTGCTGCGGCCCCTCCCGCAGCCCGCGGGCGGAGCGGCCGGCCGTGCTCCCCAGCGCCTGCCCCTCAGGCCCGCTGTCTGTGGCACCTTAGCCCCTCCAGGAGCCCGCGCGGGCTGAGGACGCGTCCTCTCAAGTGCCTGACAACCAACAGCCCCTCCACCCTTCTTCAGGAGAAGCCCACAGGCGTGATTATGGTTTAAAAAGCCAGGCCATAAATCGGGCTTTCTCTGCTCACTTGCTTTGTAGCAGAGCAAATCCACAGAGGGCAATTCAAAAGGAAAGAAACAGGGTGAGAGAAAAGCGGGGGGCGGCGGGGGGGACCAGTGGTTTAGCTTTAGTGTCAGAGTGATGGAAAAATTTTCCACATTTGATTAATTATTAAGAGATCTGTTTAATAAAATATAGAGAGAACATTTATTTTGTTTCTTCACAATCGTTAGCGTGACCCGGGACCCCTATGTTGGAGGAGAACAAAAAGCTATTGAAGTATAACGATAAATTTTGTCCCCAAGGGTGTTTACAGAAGTGGCCCCAGGGCCGTCCTGATAGATTTAAGGCGGAAGTCCCTCGGCTGACACAGAAGTGTGTCAAGTGCAGGACTGGCTGCAGCAGGCTGTTGTCACCAGCCTCCCTCCGACAAGGGAGTAAAGCGGGACACTGACCTAGACACACTGCAGGGAGCGGCCTTCCTTTTCCTTTAATAAACGATTTCCCGGAAATACAGGTTCAACGATTTAGTACTTCTGGAGACTTTCTCACCTCACATGCAGGAAGTTATGAGGGAAATCCACTCATTCTAAATAAATTGTTTTTAAAAAATTCACAGTGTCTTGGCCCTTGAGTGTCTTTATTTGAATTTAGATATAAATATTGGTGTCTTATGAGGAAATATCCTATCTGAAACAAATGGGCTTCTTTCCCACCATCCTCCACCAAAGTGTTAGCTTTTGTGTAAGATTAGTGTGTTGAATCTCTTTCATTCAATAGCATGAATTCATAATGACTCACAGTAGCCTCACACAGAGTTATAAATGTACACACTAATTACAAAGTACTCGAGTAACCATTTCGGAGTTTGGGTTTATTACACAGCTTTGCCGTTGTTTCCTGCCGTTTCTTACGCTGTCCGGAAGTCCAGAAGGAAGTGGGCAAGTCCGCTGTGGGTGTGTCCAGCCCGATGCCACTCCTCACCCCGCGCTCCCTCTTCCTCTGCTCACACCACCTGCTTTTCCCTCACAAGCTTCTTTTTCCTTCACCTGGGGCGTTCCTGTGAGGCAGAAAGCAGTGAGAGGCAACCTCCCGTTTCCTTCTGACCTTTCTGAGACGCACAAGTTCTCCTGCGGGAGGACTCGGCAGTGTGTGCTTCGCAGGTGGTGTCCAAAGGGGAGTCCTGTCTCCCTTCCTGTCCAGACCTGTGCCAGTGCCCCCACTTTTCGCTCTCCACCTCTTTTGGGCTAGACTCGGGGAACATTCTGGAAGGAATTCCAGACCTATTCGTGTGCAAGTATTTTCACTCCCTCAGAAATGGCAAGCGTAGCATGAAAAGCACTTTGCTGAGCCCAGCTGAGGTGAGGTGAGGTGGGGTGAGGTAGGCCGGAGGACAGCCTGGTCTCTCCTGGTCTTTCCAATGACCCCTGATCCCCACACCTTGCCCCACACTGGTGTGAGTACATGTGACTTGGGAAGTCCATGTGGCCTCCCCTTCCACCATGGCTACTTTTGGGACTTTACATCAAAACAAACATGCATCATTTTCTCTCCGTACCCCCAGAAAGCAGAACCATTCACAAGACAATCCACAAATGATTGGGAAGAAAATTCTTAAGCTTATATTCATCTTTAGTCTTTATCTTATGCTTCTTAGAGTTCTAGTTTCATCTTTCTTTTCCTGTGGACTTAATGTGCTGGTGTAGGCTAGGCAAACATACCAAGTGCACTAATACAAGTGTATAACCATTGGCTCATAGTGAGTAGTAATACTGGTGCAGAATCTACAGTTAGTGACACAGGGACACAGTGTACAAATGAATATGCCCAGTGCAGTCTCCATAGGTCCGTGATGTGGCTCACACTACTCTGTGCTCCTGAACCCCCGAGCCTGAGACAATAGTGGAGCACCTGGTTTTTTTCTCCATGGCTGTGGACTGGAAAGAACAGGCAGACACCTGGTCTCTAAGCGCTGGGCCGGGAAGTATTTCTGCTACCCAGGCAGGAGTTGAGGTCCCTTGGCCTCGCCCAGCCCCCACTCCATTTTCCTCAAGGCCACTAAGAGAAGAGCATTCAGTGTTCAGTCACCTTAACGAAGGAGTGAGGGGAGGAGGCAGGTGCCCTCCCTAGCAGGTTCACTGTGCAGGGACTAATGACAGCCCCCTTCCCGAAGTTGGGGGAGCAGGCTGCAGGGATCTCGGGCCTCTGCCAGAGGGGAGGGGGCGGGGCCGAGGCGGGTGGGGACGGCATCTGGATCCATCTCATTAGGGGTGAGGAATGACTCGTGATTCACAAAAGGTCATTGCCTACCGAGGCAGATAAATTACCTATAAGCCTTCCGCAGAGTTGGAGGACCTATTTGGTAAGGGAGTTTTCATTAAATCAAAGATTTTATGGCTTCTATTTTGTTGCATAGGCAAAGGGAAATAATTAGTAATTGACAAAGTAAGTGCAGGGAATAAAAAAGTGTAATGTTATTCTAATAGGCCCTGTCTTGGTCTTTAACTTTTCACTTGCAAGCAGCATTATTTTTTAACTCAGATGTATAAAACTCATCCACACTGAGAAAGTGGAACCAATTGCTGTTAAACAATTGAGGGGAGCACTAACCAATAATGGGATAGGCTTTAAAATGCCATAAATATTGTTCCTTTCTATTGTGTTTGCTTTTTGATGACTCCCATAACCCACTGGTTAAAAACTAACTAGACATGTTCTTAGGTATTACTCAAATACATTTTAGTGTAAAACTATTATCAGTATGTATCCCGAAATTGCTTGTTAGATGAGTTTCTCAGATGGGTCCCAATTTTCCAACAGACCTTCTATCTTGCAAGATCCCTGATTATAACAATAGTAACACTGAAATTAAAATTTCTCAAAGGGTGAATTTCACTTATCCATTGGAGTATTGGTGTCACTTATGCATTAAGCTGATTTTCATGGCATAACAGACACTGGAAGCTTTGGGTCAGTGAGATGTCCACCCTCGGAAGTGCACAGCTTCAGAGATTTCCTTTTCATGGGGTCCTTGCATTTTAGCCCCAATCTAGTCTGTTTTGGGAAGGATCTGTGCTCCTATGAGAGTTGCAGACTATAAGAAATAAGTGCTAAGGGTGACTGGAAACCATCAAAGTGACAAAGGGAAACAACAGACTCATGCAGATTATACCTATGTTTTAAGTGAGATCTTTGAAGGATGGAGCACTTCCTCTGCACGGTCTTAGGCTAATTATTTTTAAATTACACTGCTCCTCCCATCCTAACAGACAGATTTGAGAGGGGCTATTGATCCTTTTTCAGAAGAAAAAAAGACGACTCTGGAGAAGTTAGCAGCCTGCTCACAGTCAGAGGGTTGGCGAGGGGCTGCTGGCTGGGGCACACTTGGCCTGGCTCTGGGCTGGTAAGGGGCTTGCTGTTCTCTCTCCAGCCCCTGAAGAGACTACAGGACATGGAGGCAGCTGAAATTCCCTGAGATAACTTGCATGCATTAAATAGTAAGTTGCTGACAGTTATTTTTTTAAAGTCTAAAAACTAGATAGTCTCCATTTTGGGGCTGGGCTCGAAGGGAAGTCATACAAGTACATAAGAAAAATGCACATTTTTAGAAATAGTCCAGTCTAGAAAATATATGTGTCATGATCCCTTTTATGGATCTTTCAAAGATCCTGTTTCCTGAGTTCTTTGTCTAATGTCTTAATCATCTCAGTGACTTTCTTAACCATTTCCCCCAAGTCTATTCTGCTCACTAGTACATCTCACTGTTACAGAATTTTTTATGAATACTTAGGAACTTTTCTTTTAAATTTCTTCTCCCTGGAATACTGTGAATCCTAAAATGGAACAGACCCAGGAACACCCAGAGCCGTCACCTTCCCTATGTTGGGTGGATCCTCCCACTCTGCTAGAAGAGCTGTATTTTACTTGCTTTCCCACATAGTGAGGGGCATCCACAGAATCTCCTGCCAACCAGGATCCCAGTTTATTTGAGATCGGAAGATGTCATTGTAGAGAAATCGGGCAAGTTAATAGCTCCCCTTTATCACTGACTGAATGTCACCACCCTTCACTCCAGCCCTGCTGGACCAGGGAGCTTGGCTGGACCTGGGCACTGGGCACCCGAGGAAGAGAAAAGCTCCCATAATGTGCTTCTCCTACTGTACTTAAGCCTGCTGCAATAATATAAGATTCTCTAGTCACATACATAAATAACCTAGTTTCTTTTCCTCTTGATTTCAAAGCTTGTGCCTGCCCTTTGTGACTTCTACCGTATAAAAAGGAAGGCCTGGGGGACCCGGACAAATTTACAGAGTAGCACGGGGTTTCCTGAAGGACTGAGGAAACAGGAATTCTAAAAGGACTTTTATAGAAATTTAATAACTCTTGGGAAATCTCCTACTTCAATTATTTTGCCCCAGGATAACATCCCATTAACCTACCTGTTATACCCTGTTCTGAAAAGGTAGATCATTCCTTTGAAAACATAACAAACATCCTATTTGGATTTACTTCTTGATGCCACAAACAATGCATTTGGTATTGAGTTGAATAGGGCTCTGAGAGAAAATGCAATTAATGAATAGTCACAAGGTTGCTAATCTGATCAATGCTGGGTGATAGGACATTTAATCTGATTGCCTCTGGCTGCAGTTGTGCAGAGCTTGTTGGAGGCAGAGGACTGCACTGGCGGGCAGGAGCATTTGTGAACCATTCATTACTGGGAGGGGAGAGAGAACAATGTAAGTAGATAGGAGGAGGAGGCGATAGAGTATCCAGTGGAAAGTTATCCCAGGAAGCATGGCCTCTTCCATGCCTGGAAGCTTGTATATGGCCGCATATCTAAGAAAGTGAAAAAAACGAAGTCTTCAGACCCCACATGTTAGTCAGCAGGGATCTGGACCCCAGCTAAGGAAGACAGAGGCAGGGAGTAACACCACTGGAGACCAGAGCTGTGCTGCCCTTTCCTGAGGCTTCCTGAAGAACTAGCGGGCTGGCAGGATGGTGTACCCTGCTGAAAATACCCCTGTGATCACCTGTGCACATTTCCTCCTAAAAGTGTAAGGATAGAGACCCTTGTGATTGCCCTGGATTGAAATGTGCAGCCATTGCCCAGGAAGGCCTTGCCATGCCTGGGTGACAGATGGCAGAGGGAGATGGCAGGCCCCTTCTCTGCCTTCTCTTGGAAGCCATCTCCAGGGCCAGAAATACCAGAAGGTATGATTGAAATCTACAGCGAATGTTTAAAATTTAAAAATGTATTACAGTAAAATACATGTTGCCATTAGTACCCCTCAAAATGTTGCCCCTTTGCTCTGAACACACTTACCATTGTTTGTGCCACTTTCCAAAGCAGTTGTGGAAGTCCTCTTTTGCGAGTATCTTCATAGCACTTCCATGGCTGCCCTGAATTGATTCAAAATACTTATGACAGTCTCTGTCAAATAAAACACTACAATGTGTCTTCATCTACCTTATTCACCAGACCTGGCACTGTGTGACTTCTGGCTCTTCCCCAAAGTCAGAATGGCAGTGAAAGGTAAATATTTTGTATCCATTCCGGACATCAGGGCCTCCAACTCAGTGCAAATTAAGACTCCCGAAAGAAGGCTGAGGTCTGAGGTCAAGAATAAGACAAAAACAAATGCCAGGCCCAGAACAGCTTCGAGGCCTTCCATAGGGACCCTCACTTAACCTATGGAAAGGTGCACATTGGACATGGGGGACCTCTGCCTCTGCACCTTGATGGGCTGCACGCTTTGAAATGCTGCAGCGTTGGGGCGGGGATATAGCTCAGTGGTTCCAGTGCTTGTCTTGCAAGTGCAAGGGCCCGGGTTCGATCCCCCGGGAACTACATAACAATACTGGCTGCGGAGACTCACCCCAGCAGCAATCAGTACCACATACCACAGTGCCGGGCGTGGTGGCTCACGCCTGTAATCCCAGCAGAGGCAGAGACAGGAGGATTGCTGGGATGTGAGTTTGAGGCTGAGCTCAGGGCCAGCCTGAACTACAAAGTGAGACCCTGTCTCAAAACAAACAAAAAAAAAAGACAAAAAAAAAAAATGCTCAGTGTTGATCGCTACTGCACAAACCAGCGTGCCGGTGTCGGACAGATCAGCGCAGGCTTGTGGGTGCCAGGCTTCCCGGGGTGGTGAGAAGCCACGTGGGGCTCTCAGTGTCCTCGACACCCACCTCCTGCTGCTGGGGTGTCCCCTTCTCAGCTAATGAGCAACTTTAACTGTGGATGAGAAAAGCAGAGAATATCAGCCCTGGTGATAAAACAACGTCAGCAATATAAGAGGCTGCCGGAGTGGAAAAACATCTCAATCTAGAGGATCTTTTCAAATGCCCTATTTGGTTTCAAAGTTGCCTATGCATTTGCCCTCACTCTCCTACTTTTCAAAATCATTACTATGAAGCATTTAGTAAAATGTTGAGGCTACAGGAAGTACTTCTAGGAGCTATTCAAGCCTAAAAGCCTCAAAAAAAAAGGAAGCTGGGTCTCTGACAGTCTAATTGATTTCCTTCTAGAATAAAATTAAAAGCAAGGCAGAGAGGAGAAAGCAGCACTCACCTTTATGCATGTCTCAGAGATCTGGGTTTAGGGCGAGGGAGGAGGGTTATGGTGAGAAAATGAAAAACAATTATTAGGTCAAGAGCCACAGGGTTGCTCTTGGGCTGGCTCTGTGGGCCAGAAGGGGTTCCTGCCATTCCCTCCTGGCCCAATGGCAGAGCGAAGGGAGGGCAACTCTGAAAAGTTGCTCACGCCTGGACAGCCCTCCAACCTTGCCCGAGGGCTGGCGCTGTCCTCCTCCATAGAAAGTAAACAAACGAGTCCTGAGTCCTGGTGCCACAGTCAGGATGAAGAGGGAAGCCATTTCTTCCTTGTTAACTAGAAAAAGCCCAGCCCGGAGAAACCTCGGTCCCAACGCTGTGCACGCTAATGGAATTTTTAACTCGCCCTAACCGCACCTGAAAGTAATCAGCCCTGGGCAGTTGTGCATTCAAAGTCCCTGCCAGGCTGGCGGGAGGGCAGAGTCAGATAACGTTTCTCTCTGGGCCTTCACAGAGGTGTCATGTCAGGCCAGTGTCCGAGGGCCCTGCCGGGTAGTCCCGCTGACCTGGCCAAGACAGCGCCCGATGTGCTGCCCAGCCAACGCCCGTGCAGTGTGGCCTTAGAGTATCGCTTGCGTGCTGCTTCCGGGAGCTGAAATGAGGCTCTGTCCCATAAAACTTCTCCAGACGAGGGTGTATTTCTAGCATGAAGAAAATTGTACACTCTAATTTTCAGTGTTCACCCCAATTCTCAAGTCGCAGAGTATTTTACACAGAGCCCAGTCTGGGAAATGCCGGCCGGCTACTGAGAAGTCACATTCTTCTCTGCTGGAACAGATGTTCCTGGCGGGGAACTCTGAGGAAACAAGATCTTCAAGTGGAAGTCTGAGGCTCTGTGAGGAGGGGCACTTCCGGCATGTGTGACTGCCCCACCCCTTCATTCCCTTTCAGTTTAGAAGCCTAAAAATGCATTATTTTCCTCTTTACCAGTTTTGTGTTTTTCTATTTGGCAAACATTGATTCTTTCCTGTGTCCCAAACGGAGGTGAATTAACTTGCCTGTCTGTTTTTTAAACAAAAACAAATAAGCAACTTCAATATGTATAGCCCCAGACCCTGCCAGTTTTTTTTTTTTTTTTTGCTGTGTCTGTGTCACTACTGAGGGATGTCGGCTGAGCCCTATTATTAGCAGTTTGTCATTGCTGCAGAGCCCAATGTTGAGAAAATACCAAATGCTGCTTTTGGGCCTCATGAATATTACAGCTGAAGAAATGGAACTTTTCAGTCAGATAGCAGGAAGTTAAAATGGGAATTAACAAATATAGAATCCAGATGGCTTTTCTTATCAGGTATTTAATTTTAAGATTGAAATTGATGTCTAAAAGTATGTGAATTAATTTTATTCTTTAAATTTTGTGTGGGAGGAGGTGGTGCCAGGGATCGAACTCAGTACCGCTGAGCTGCATCTCCGGCCCATTAATTTTATTCTTTAAACACATTCCTCTCTAAAGTTTTGTACTAGGGAGCCAAATGTGGTGGTGCTCACTTATAATCCCAGCAGAGGATCCCTGCGAGTTCAAGGCCAGACTGAGCTGCATAGTAAGACTTAATAATAATAATGACAAGGAGGAGAAGGAGGAGAAACAGAAGGACAGGAGAAGCGAGAGAGGAAAAGGAAGAAGAAGAGGAAGAAGAAGAACAGAAGAAGAAGAAATAGACTTTGAAAAAATGCTTTTAGTTTTTTGAGACAGGGTCTTGCTTTGTAGTTCAGGTTAGCCCTAAGCTCACTATGTAGTCCAGGCTGGCCTTGAACTCCCAGGAAATCTCCTGCCTCTGCCTCCTGAGTGCTAGGATTAGAGCATGAGTCACCACTGGCATTGTGGTGTGTGGTTAGTGGGGATCAAACTTGGGACCTCTCATTTGCCAGGCAGACACTGGAACCACTGAGCTAAATCCCAGCCTAAAATAAACTTTGTATTATAAATCCACTTAAGGTGAGTTTCTGGAAGAAAAGAAGTCTCAATTTCTCCTTCCAAGGATAATTGATCTTAATAAGTAAAATGCTATAGATGGGTCAATGTTGCCAAAACATATGTACGTAATAAAGGACTTGAATCTAGCAAATATAAAGAACTCTGACAAGTAACAATAAGACTAGCAGACCAATTAAAAATGGCCCAAAGCTTAAAAAAGACAAAAGAAGATTAGTATCTTGTGAAAAGATGTTCAAAACCACTGAGTCTCAAGGAAACTGCAAGTTAAATGACTTGCACTGCTCACTCATTAGGACAGCAGAAACTAGAAACCACACCGAGTTTGGGTAAGAATGGAGAAGAACTGGAACCCTCTCATACCCTGTGAGTAAGAATATAAGATCAAAGAGGTTCTCTGGAAAACAGTTTCTAAGACCCTAAATGCATCCTTATTACAGAATCTGTACGTTCTCCTAGATAATATGACAAATAAAAACATTTCCAGGCAAAGATCTATTTGCATATGTTTAGAGGATCTTTGCCCATCATGACTCTAACCAGGGAACAACCTAAATGTTATTAGCTGGCAAGTGGATATACAGATTATTAGTTTTTATACAATGAAATCTGTTTCAGCAGTTTTTTTTTAAAAAGGAGTGAGTTAGGAACACACAACAACAAAACGATAACTACAAGAAGCCAGAAATAAAAGACTACATACTCTATTATTCCATTTATATAAAAATCTGGAAAAACAAAATAATAGGGACAAATTGAATCAGTATAAAAAGTCAGAAGATATTTTTCTGAATAATGGAAACATTCTATATACTGGTTAGGATATAGTCATACAACACTGTATTTTTGTCAAGGCTCACCAAACTATAACAGTTTTATTGTGCAGAAATTATACCTAAATAACCATGACTTGCAGAAACCAATTAGCAAGATTAGTTATGATGGGATGAATAGTGGCCCCCAAAGATACTCCTGTTTTAACCCCTGGCCCTATGAATGTACTTTATGTGGTAAAAGAGACAACAGGTATGGTTAAGTTAAGGATTGTGACAGAGGGAGATCATCTTGAGTTATGCTAGTGGGCCCTGGTGTTGCCACCAGTGTCTTTATAGAAGGAGCAGAGAGTAGAAGGTCCTGTGACAGAGGCAGAGGAAACAGGAAAGTGTTATGCTCCTGACTTGAAGGTGAAGCAAGGACCCCTAACCCAAACGTGGCAGGAAGTGCTGCCCTAGAAGATGAAAAAGGTGAGGAACAGATTGTCCCTCAGAGGATGACCCTGCCAACACCTCCTCCGCAGGCCAGTCACAGTCTGACCAATCACAGTCTGACCAGTCACAGTCTGACCAATCACAGTCTGACCTCTATGAAATACAAAGGCACATTCGTCTCAGCTCGAAGAGGCCATTACATTTGTGAATATCCCTCACAGCAGCCATAAAAAACTAATATATTGGGAAACAAATGAAAACTGGAACACAGATAGCAAGAGATAGTCTTGCTGTCGTTCAACAGGAGGCCTGCTGGCCTAGATGAATACCTTCAGCTCTCAGTGTAAGAATCATCTGAGATGCTTTTTTACAACAGTGTGATCTGAATTCCAGGAAGACGGAAGAGCAGTAAGCAGCAACAAACCAGCCTAAGATTGGGAATAAAAACATTGGAAAATAACAATTTAGGGAGGGAAAGAAAGAGAAGTAGGCCCTAGAAGGAAAGTAGGAAGGACCTGAAAGAAAAATTGAAGCCTACAGAGAAATTGAAGAGACAGACCACAAGACAGAAAAAGGAAAGGTCAACCTGGTTTCTCCCAGCCCTTGGCTTGTGGCATGAGAAAGGAAGATTGAACCTGCAGAGATCCACTAAAAGCAGGCGACTCCAGAGGGCTCCTGGAGAAACACACCAGGACAGTAGAGGAGTGGGTGCTGTGCTCTGTAACTGGTGAGTGACTCTAGTCTAAGCGACTCCAGTCCATGTGCCTGGCAAGTGTACTTGTTCAGATGCCATTTTAAGGAGGGGCCTCTTGTGCCCAGGACTCAGAGCAGCAGCAGGTCGGCTCCATCTCTGAGTTCTTGGTGTTAAACTATTGCAGTGAGTGGAGGACGGACAGTCGTGGACAATTTCCACTTCAGGAACCAGGTGCAGACTGGCAAGAAACATCCAGAATGTCATAAGCTAAATGTCAGGGCCCAACTTCACAACCATTTGTCAGGCTCAGCCTGAACTCAGGTGGATTTGGAAGTCTCAGAATCACACCACACGCTAATCCTACTTCTGCTTTGCTGGGATTGTGCAATGCGGATCTGGGCTCTGACTATCTCCTGCTCTATCCCTAAAGCAGAATCCTGCCTTGAATTGGACACTGCCACAAAACCATAGACTCCAGAAGATAACTGTAGGCTTGAAATCAGAGACACTTTAAAACAATTTTTGTTAATTCCCTTTTTTCTTTCTCTCTGTCTCTGATTGATTTTGTTTTCTTGCGAGCGTGAACACTGTAGGTTTTGGGTTTTTATTTATTTGTTTGTTTTGACCCTGTTTTGTTTGTTTATTCTTCATTTCCTTTCTGTTTTCTCTGCCTATTCCATGAAGCTTTGGTACTCTTCCTTTCTCCTTTAATCTTGCTTCTAATCTCTTTTATTTCTCTACCTCCTCTTCTTCTCTTTTTTAGTTTTCTTTCCTTAAAGTAAATTTACTCTGTTGAGTGAATATTTACTGTATGAAATATTGTTTCACAGATTTTGTTATATAACCATAAATCATGTATATTCGGTTAAAGGTGGCAAATTAGTTACCAGAGTATGTCATTTTCTAGTTTATGTT